>VWYK01030518.1:5226-22914 GCA_013399775.1 Semnornis frantzii | reverse complement strand
GTACATTACTGGACAGCAGAAAAAAAACCAGCTAGAAGCCAAGCAGAATAAACAGAATCAGTCCCTGTGGAAATGATTAAAAATAGGCAGCAGAAGGGAAAAGGTCTACAAGGAATTTCTGCTAATACTGGACTGGGAACTGAGCTACTGTATAGACCAGTGCTCTTTTCCCAAGATTTTTTCTGTCCATTCTATATCCTTTTTTAGGGTGAAATTTCCTTCCTAATGCTGCAAAATATGCAGCGATATGCCGGGGGGGGGAGTGCTGTGAGGTTAGGCCTGTCAGTCAGTGAGGAGCACCTGGCCCTTAGGCAGAAATCCAGAGAAGCTTCTTGCCAAGGAAGTAGCTTACACAAACTGTGAACTGTGTCCACCTGTTAGGCATTGTGTGCTCTTGATTTATGTCTTGCACTACAGACATATTTGCTACAGCTAGCTCTTTACATCACTTTAACAGTAATTCCTGTAATTGGCACTGGACTCACTTACAAACACATGCAAGCAGATACATGTATTCCCTCCATTTTATTGCCTTATGGTCTGTTTGAAGGGATTTCTTTCCTTGTCTGCCTCCAGCCATGAATGTACATCCTGCAGTTAAACTGCCTGCAGCCCAGTGCTATATTCACTTATAATGTTGAGCTAGTTTGCAATGCTTTTGAATTAGCTCCCTCACATTCCCCCCTCATAAAATCAGCTACCGTGATCTTTAAATATTTTGAACAAATTAATTAAAAAAACCTTTAATCTAGTTATGAGAATGATACCAGACCCATTATTCCTTCACTGCAATTAGTTCCAAATCTTACTTCAGTGTGATGAGAGTACTGTTTGCTGAGTGTGCCTTATTTGACATTAGAACTGTGTATCTTGGGAGATTAAGAAATCATGTGGGCTGGAAGACATTAAGACATTACTCCATTTACTGAGCATTTGGTGCTCAGGTGGAAGAAGCCCTCAGTGAGATGCTGGTCAGATGTAATGCAGAATAAATCTTTTGTTTTATGATATATAGGGCAAGTAGAGACTTATCAGGAGGGCAGAGGGGGCTCCACTAATACCATGTCAAACCACCAATGAAAAGCACCCCTAAATACACAAAGGGCAGGACTCTTAGCCTCTTGCGCCATTACAATGTTGGTGGCTATTCTTTCTTTGACAGGTCACTTCTTAACCCCGTTCTGACATTTCTGGTTTTACTTCAGAAGACAATAAAAGCCATACCACTCTTGTTGCAAGTATGTCTGTATCTGTCATACTCACAGGGCTGGATTACCTAGTTGGTAGCTACTAAGTGTGAAGGCTGCATATTATTTCTTCCCTTTGGAGGGACCATAAATGGTTGTTTGGGAAGAAGACTGATATGTTGTTCTGCTGGTTCTGAAGCTCTTAACTATGGGAATCAGAACAGTGTCCTGTCTGTCCTGATCATTTCAAAAATAAATATGTTTCCTGTTTTCTCATCAATGTTCAGAGCTGTTAGCAGAGTGAAGGAAAGAGAGTATTTTTGTTATGAGAGCTCTGGATGAAACAATTCCTTTATAGTCTCCATAGTCAGAGTTATTTTGAGTGACATTTTTTGTTAGAAACAGGCAATTTCTAGGCTTGGTTTCACATATCCTGTCATTGAGGACATACCACTACTGCTTTAGGCAAGTTGCTATGATTTGTGAGAGCATTTCTCTCATTTTCAAGTGCACTTTTGAGATTGGAGAAAATATCCAAACTTGAATCCTAATGATCAGAAGGCTAATAGAGAACATGTTTTAAATTCTGCAAAATCACATGCCTTTTAAGGCAAACCGATAGTTTGGGAAGCTGTGTTGCTGCTTCATGAATGCCTGGACTTAGCACTGTAGAAAAAGCTAACTAGCAAAGAAGGCTGGCAGGTTCTCACCACAAAAAGGTACCTTCTTCAGCTACCACAGTAATCTTACTAGGACATGTTGACTCAATCTCACATTGGCAGAGAAAGCAAAAGCCTGGGATGTATTTGATATTTGTCTATCCCTAACTGTGCTAAACAATGTTAGAATAGTAAAGAGATTCTGATCATATTTTCTGCTTTCTTTATGTTCACACAAACCAACTTAACACCAACAGAAGTTGTTCTGTGGGTTGTTCTACACATAAATTACAGACAGGTATGTGTTAAAGGAGGCATTGCATGAGAGACCTGTATTTGTTCTCCTTCTTTCCTTAACCTGGAGTAAAATATTTTGTAGACTGACATCAGTGTGAGCTTGTGGTGTATGGAAAACACACCCGAGCCAGTAAGAGCTGAAACAGATAATCTTAGAGGCTGGGCATTGGCCTAAAAGAGTAAGCCATAACCAAAGTCATCCAAGCCATGTTATCAACAAACTTTGAAGTTTCAGGCAAAATATGAGCCAGATCTAAAACAGCCTTGGACAATAAATTCTTTGATATAAACCATTCTCCTATTCTGCCTCACTCCAAGCTCTCTCCATGGCTGAACAGCACTAGAGCATGAGCTATATTCCAGCACCACCTAGAACTGGTTGTACTGGACTGAGACAATCTCGGGTTACATGGCAGTGGGTCCTTATTAACTCCAAACCAGCCGCCCTGCTCATTGTAGTTCTCTTTGGCTAGCTGGCTTGCTAGTGATTGGAGAGGTCTTGCAATTGGTGTAGGACACCAAGCAGATTTGTGGGAATGCTAGTGAGACCCTCAGACTTCCTCCTCAGCTTCTGAATGCATGCAATAGAAGTACAGGGGATTTTACTGCTTATGAAACCATGGCATTACTTTCTTGTAACTGTGGATCCCTTTCTGGTCAGACCTCACAGCCCTCTCCACAGAGCAATGGCAATGGCCCCATGCTCTCTGAGCACATGAAAACCAAGCTGCTCAAGGTCTTTCCCATCTGATTGACCACAGTGCAAAACAATTGTCTCCAAACATTTAAGTTGTGTGTTGGTTTTGTTTGAATTGGTGCAGAAAGGAAGTCCTGCTTCTTCAATTTTTGCTCAGTCTCTTACTTCTGCTTTTTTATTATTTATAGTAAAATATTGCTTAACCATAAACCTACACTAAGTGGATTTCTAAATTCCCAGTGCTGCATGTTAATATGACAAGCATATGAAACTACTGCAAGCCTTTGAAAATTTCTGTAAAGATAAAACATAAAACATCATAGATACATAGTAGGCTGAAAATGGCAGGGACAAAACACCACCAAAAGTTGTGTCTGTCTCTTATTATGGAACAAGCGTCTCTTTATATGGGAACTTTCAGAAACAGAAACACACATCATATTGTACACTAAGGCAGTGTTTTGTCATGCAGGAGTTTATGCAATTTACTGTAAGAAAGCAGACATATTACACTGATAAGGTATCATAATTTTTATTACACACATCTGTAATTGGAGGCAGAATCTGGGGTTTGTTGTCCGTATCTATAGTGCTGGCATGGAGAACAGTGGAATTTGGGTACAAAGTCACAGCATTTTCATTTTTTTCCAAGTCTTTTCTCTCTCCCTCCCACAAAGATCTCTAATAGGCATTTGGTTCAGATTTGGCATTCCCATGCCATTTGGTCAACCATTGATGGTAAATTTTGATGGTTTCCATGTGCTGCCTCCATATCTATGCATGCAAAGCAGATACAGACTCTCCTGAAAATCTTGTCTTTTGTCACACATGCTGACACAAGTGTCAATGAAAACTGCACAGTTGCTTTAAAATTGCTGGGTGGATGCAAGTCACTGATCAATACTGGATTTTAAAGGAATATTGATTAGATGAACCCACTGAACCCACTGTCAACAGGGTCCAATATATTGCAGGTTTAAGGGAATGTAGCTGTCTCTCTGACCTCATGTATTGCAGTGTGGTTTCCATGTCATGTAACAGGACAAGGTTGTGCTGCTGCTTATATTCCCCACTGTCATCAGTATCAGACACAGCCACTGTTGACAGTGCTGTCCTAGTTTCCCTGTGTGCAGTACAGAAGTACATGGTCATTGAATCTCACTTTTCTCTTCCCAGGAGACTCAAGACAGTTCAGAATCTTTATATGATTTAGCTCAATCCCTTTCTTGCCACTTTCCCTTACATTTTTTTGCCTTCATTGCCTATCATCACAGACATTCTGTAACTGTGTTGCCTGGTGAGAAATGCAGAAAACCATCCCACCTGTTAGAGGGCATATGGGCACATTTAGAAAAGGCCTTCTTGCTTCCGAGCTTGGACAGTTTTGGTGCTCAAGATCTCCTGACAGCTTTCTATGTCTGCTTCAGTGAAACCTGGAAATTCAAGTGACCACACAGCTTCACAGCTAGTGGCTGGGAAATCAGCTTCACTAACACAAATTGTTGTTCTAGAGGCAGTCAGCAGGACGGGCACTGGAGTAAACCCCACAGTGAGGAGGGAGACTGGTTTTTCCATGTGCTCACCTCAGGGTTTGTGCTTGACTACATGGGGACTTGAACCACCTCTTTTTAATAGCATAAATTAGCAGAGGAAAGGTTGTCTGGGGCACATGCCTGCCTTTAGCCCAGGAAGTGGGGCTAAAGTGCCATTATCAGTAGAAGAAAAAGTGCTAGCAATGAAATCAGCATGGAAAGGACCCACAGTTTATAGCAGCCCTTCATTCAGGCTTTGATTCTGCATATTGAAGAACGAACACATCCCATCTTGTTGCATCCTCATTTATATAGTACTGCAAATAAAATCCAGCCTCAGCTGGAAATTTCCAGGTAAACAGAGGTGTTTAAAATATCTACATTCGTGGTGGGAAGTAGTTTTCTAGCTGAAACAGACTGTAAATGTTTCAAATGAACAGGCAGATTATTCTTAAGCACCAGTCATATAAATAGTTACAGAACGTCATTAGAAGCGTTTAAACTACAGGCAGCACATCGGCGTGACCAATATATTAGTCATGTGTGATTCAGCTATGGAAAGTGGCTTTGCTTCTGACATCAGTGGAATATTGCTTTTGTACCTCTTGAGTTGAGCTAGTATTTTACAGCTTGAATGACAATTCAATTGTGAAGAAGTGACAGGAAACAGATTCTCTGTTATAGACCTCTTAAAAAAAAAAAAAAAAGACTATTCTGTAGATTAATGCTAGGAAAAAACATTTAAAAAGGAGAAGCCAGAAGGGAAAGAGATAATCTGGATGAGGTGAACTCTTAAATCTGTGAGAGGACTGCATCTGCTGCTGAGTTAAATACAAACTCCTGGAACTAAAAAGAGCTGCATAGTACCTGTAAATTCAGACAGATATGGCTGGGAATGCTCATTAGGATCACATCCTATGGAGGCATCTCCCAAAAAAAATCTTCGGGTCGCTGTTTAGCTCAGTAGGCTAACCCCGGCATGGATCTGTCTGCTCCCCTGTGTAGAAGAGGGATTCATCACAGAGGACACTCTGCTCCTGGATGAGCTTCTGGTCATTTTCTGACCCAAGGCAGATAGCAGACCATGGCCATCTGCTATGATCTGTATGCTAGTAGTATTCTTCCACTTCTAGCACCCATCATGTTAACGTATGTAGCTAAAAATCATTCTTTGCACTGCGGAGTGATCCTTTTATGTGTCCTGTGATACTCAGGAGCGGAGCTGCTCTGTCCCTCTCCGGA
Source organism: Semnornis frantzii (assembly GCA_013399775.1). Taxonomy (NCBI): domain Eukaryota; kingdom Metazoa; phylum Chordata; class Aves; order Piciformes; family Ramphastidae; genus Semnornis; species Semnornis frantzii. The sequence continues at coordinate 17,300 of VWYK01030518.1, read as the reverse complement.
GCTGGGCCTGCAGCGCCCTCTAGTGCAGAATGTTTTAAGCGAGGGCTGAGAGTGCGCAAAGCCCAAGCCAAGAGCGCAGCTCCGCAGAACACGAGGGTGCAATGGGACACACCGCACGGCCGTCCAGCTACGCTGGCGCTTTCAGATTAGCAAACCCAATGCAGGCGTCCTCCCAGCTACTAACAATATTTCAAATACTCTATCAGGATAAAGTCAAATAGCATTTTTTACCACCGAAATAACGAGCTCGATTTTCAAAGAGCCAGTGAGTTACAACCTTACACTGACATCAGTAAAGCAAAGTTAGCCACTGAGTCAGAGGGAATGCTCTGCTTATGAGTGCTGCCTGTTTTTTTCTTCCCATAGAATGCTCCCGAGTAGATCTGATTTTAGGCAGTCTTAAATTCTTGCTTGCTTTGGTTTTCGCCCCATGTATTAATTCTATAATGCGGTTTTGTTTTTTGTTTTTTTTTTCCCTCTATGGTGCTTGAAGAGCTGAGATTTTTTTATGAAGCATGGTTTTCATGTGATGGGGAAAAAATAGATATATTCTATCTATAGGTAATTTTCAATCACTTCCTGTCCTTGCCTTCACCTGACAATAGATGTTTGAAATTCAAGCTGATTGTATTAGTTGGCTATGTAAATCACATGGAAATGTGTCTGTTCCCCAGACAGAGGAATAAATTGCACTCAGCAGAAGTGGTTTGAAAACCTATAAGGGCAGTTCAGACATGAGTAGAAAATAAAAAGGATGTAAAGTGTTTTAGAAAATGTGCAAGCTTTTGCTTTCTGCACTGTGCAATACCTGTGAACCCTAGGGATCAGGCTGAGATGTGGATTGTTGCCTTGTCATCATGTTAAATGGAATTTATTCTCATTTCATAGCGTTTGGTTCTTTGTATTTTTGTAGCATTACTTGCAGACCCCTCCCTGTACCAGTGAATTGTCTCTGTTGAAGCACTTCTAGTCAAGTTGCTGCAGGTAAACCCATTAGCTGTGTCAAGCAATGCTTTCTCCAACAAAATGTGTAGTGGTCCCAGTGTGAAAATGGAAGAATCCCAAGTGTTTTGTGCAAATAAAACTAAATTATTTCTCTTCGTGGCCTCTGAATAGCAGCCACAAGACTGGCTGTGGCCTTCTGTTTATGTGGCTGCTTCTCAACACCTGATCATAGATTAACAGATTGTATTAAACCACTCAGTTTGCCTGGTTAACTGTGTCATCTGCATCTCCAGCTGAGTTTTGGATCAGTCCTGCTGACTTGCTGCAGCATGAACTGTTTTGAAGGACATAATATGGACCACAAAACTAGAGGCACCCATGGATTCCAGTTGGGCAAAGTAAAACTATCTCAATATTTGAGCAAGAATTAATTTCTTTAGCAATACGTGATCCTCCAAAATAACAGGGATGAGGTGAGAGATCTGTGCCTTTAGAAAGGCCAATGTGGCATGCAGACACCAATTTTTATGCAGTAGCAATTTGGCTGTGTGAGCTCATAGTCTTAAATTTCTGACACCCCATAAGGTCCCGCCCAGAACTGACCCATCTTTCTGCAGCTGTTGTCCTTATATTAAGTGAGCATGGAAAATGTTTAGTGGGAATTAATTGTCTCCAATTATGTGTTCCCAGAATATTACCCAGTGAGAGAAGAGATCACCTCAGGGAACACCTCAGAATGATACACAGCCTAACTTTTTTTGTATGTGAATAATGGGAAAGGTCATGATCTCTTATAAAGGCTGCATCCATGCAGTTGCACTTACTTTTTAATTCCAGATTTTTTAAAAGACTATTCTTTACTTTTTCAACATTTTCTTTCATGGATCCTGTGACGGTTTGGGAGTTGTTCCCCCCCCCCAACTTGTAAAATGACCCAGACTAGACCTCAGCCGGGCTGGAAGTTAAGAGATGAAGTTATATTTACAGTTCAGCACAATATACAAGCAAATATATACAGTATATACAGGAATATTTACAGAAATATACAAGTTTAAGGTAATACAGACACACAACACCCCTCCCAGAAATCAGAGACCCCAGGAGGGGCTCCCAACCACCCTTCCACCTTCTCCCCACTCCTACACCTTACCCAAAGGTTTGCCTTATGTGCAAGGAGGATCAGCTGGGGAGGATTAAAAGAAAAGTGGTTAGTGAAGTTATTCAGCAGAGAGGAGAAGCCAGAGCTGCTAGAGAGCCCAAGAAGCCGCTTGCCCCGTGACCCAGACCGCCCGCTCGAGACACTCTCTTATCTTTTTGTAAACATCTCAGCAAGCCTATGAGTGAAGCAGACATCACCACTGTTTTTCCTTCACGGCCTGTAATATAATTTTCTGTATTAAAATATTCCAATTAGCTCAAACCAGCACAGATCCTCAAGCAGTTGTTGATCTAGTACCAAACTCAGTTGTTTGGTGCAAATAATTCAAGTATCCTCTGTATCCAATTGCATACTAACTCCACTTCAGCCAACTTATCAAGGAGTGTGCTTGTATTTTAAAAGTGGTCACATTTCTGTGAAAGAGAAAAAGAGCAAGAAACAAAGAGGAAGAGGGCTGTATTTCAAGAAAACAGAAATGAGAATGGTTCAGAGATGTGGGTGGGAGTCCCTAGCATGCAATCCCTGTCATGTGTGCACAAAAAAAACCCTGTAAAACTGTCTGTTCAATCAATTTCTTAAAAACTAACCTGTATCCATTTTGCCTCTCTCATAACAGAACTGATAATTTGGCTGACAATACATGAAGAGCTTCTGCCACTTAATTAGTTCTGCAATGCTGCTGACAGTAATTACAGCTCTCTTTGTCTCAATAACTAAGTCAGCATTCCTCAAAAAAGATTCAGGGTCTTATTTGTCTCTTAGTTCTGTCACTTCTGCATGACCGTAATTTGATTGGTAACAGCAGAATTGCCCTTGATTTACACTCATGCAAGTGGAAGAATCAGATGTATAGAGAGCAAGAGCAAATGTGGGCAGTTCTCAAGGGGTTTACTTTGCTGTCACATTTCTGACTGTGAGCATATTTGAAAAATGTGCATCTAAAAATACCAGTGTGTGGAGCTGTGATCTGTCAGTGCAATAAACCAAACACTGAGTTCCCACAGAGCATTAGGCAGAACCTTGTATACACTACACAGCTAGACGCAGAACTTGTCTTTCCAGCAGTGAGCAACTCACTTCCAGAGGACTATGCCTGCTCTCTGCTGTGAATAGAGAAGATGAACAAATCTATACAAGGGACACCAAACTATATCTGTGTCTACATAACAGTTGATGATCTGCACCAGTTCCTTTAAAATGAAAAGAAAATACACAAATGAACAGATTCTGGAAAACAGCTGGAGGGGACTTGAGTCTTTGAGGAGATATGTCAATTATAAGGAGGCTCAAAATGGACCTCCCTGAGCTGATTCATACTGCTATAAATCCAAAGTCCACCAAATTCAGTGTAATTTACAACAGGTAGGTCAGCAAAGATGTTATACAGCAGTCTCATTGTTAAATAGTTTAGGTCAATGCCTAAAAAGGATTGAGATGAGGTACAGTGTTGGTGAAATTTCTTCTTGTGGTTAGCATTATAAAGATAAAAATTCACTTTTCTGGCAGTTAGAAGGAATTGCCAGCAAATCGTTTCTAGTGTTTCATCCTGGGAGTGCTTTGCTGGTACCAAATGGATGTGAATTTATCAGGCAGGAGGCTAACAGATACTTCATGTCATGGAGCTGTACGTCTAAGATGTTTGGGCAAACTTAGCAGATTCATTGCCTCAGACCTTCACCATTAATATCACTGCTGGAATTGCCCCCATAGTATCTTCATATATTTATACTGCCAAAGCACTTCCTGTACAGGCTTGGCCCTGTGCTCAGCCAAATACCATCTGAATTCCAACAGCTTCCAGGTAGGTTTGCTAAATTACACTCATTTAAAAAGTCACTTTATTAATTTGTTTTGGATTTGATATTCCAGTTAAATAATTCCATCAGAGACCAAACATTTGTGGGCAAAACTAACAAAATCATAAAGAATTATGACAAATTATGTGATGGTGTCAAAATGTCTTAAATTATCTAACTTATTAGTTTTCTTTCCCTTGTAATGTTGCTTATGACTATTTACATCCAGTTTGCTCCGTTTGTTTTGCAGTATAATGCTGTGCTATTTGAGTAGCAGCTACTGAATAAGAACACTTAGGCCACTGTTCTTTCTTCATCATTAGATTTTTTACATTAAATTAAATGAAAATATGTTTTGAAATATTCTAGCATAATTTTCTTGAACATTAGATACAATAAAACCTGGACAACAAAATGAGAACCCAAACCTGTACTTCACCCAGGAGTGCCTCACTTCATCTCACCTATCATTAACCACTGAACTGAGGAACCTATACTGGTTTGGATTTAGAGCCTTCAGTCACTAAACTCTGTTTAGGTAAGACAGATCTGACACCAAATAGCTAAGGCTCCGAAGACAAGCACTTGAAAGGAGACAGAATCCAAAATCAATGTCTTACCCCTATTTTGCCACTGCCTGTACAAAGACAGGAAGCTTTCCTTAGCAGAAGTGGATTGGTTTTGTTGAGACAGAAGCATCTGAGTGAAACTGTGTACAGGTGGAAGGGATGAGAGGGAGTGATGAGTTTACATCCCAAAGCACTAACCCCGGGGGGTAAATGGAAGACAAACAGAAATGTTTATTTGGGGAGGTGTCCTGAGAATGATCTGGCTACTTGCCCTGGTGCATTTCAGAAAAGTGTCTTGTCTGGGAATTCTCATAAAATATAGTCTTAGGCTGCCCAGCATCCAATAAGTTGCTGATGAGTTTAGCTAGTTTGCTGGAAAAATATGTTGAAAGCATTGCTGTCACATCTCTAACACCAGAGAACAGGCAGTTCCAACGTGGTTAGAACTTTACATTTTGACAGTAACAGCTGATCACTTCAGCCAGGAGAAACAATTCAGTGTAGTATGTTGAGTCTCACTGCAGAAATATGAACTTCAGGGTATCAGTTTAATGCTGCTGGCCTGGAAATAAACTGTCCTGACATTCACTGCCTCTCATATTAACCTTTCCCTCCCTACATGAAGTCAAGCCTGTCAGTGCCATTTACTGCCAACTGTACTGTACTGTACTGTATCGTTGCACTTGTAGTGAGACGAACATGCTGCAGCATCTCAAGTTATTGTGATCAAAGTATATTTTGACCTTTGGGTAAAAGTCTTTGACTAGAGGCATTAAACAGAGATGCATCAAGCTGCTGGCAATTCCTCAAGCCACCAGATGAGCCTGGGAAACTGAAAAAAAATAATTAGTTTCTATAGACTGGAAGGGACATATTTTTGCCATTCTTAAGACCCATCCACATCTTATCTTGATTCACAGAAAACAACTGTGAAAACAGACTGTAAGTCAAACAGTAAGCTTGACTTACTGGTTAGCCTGTATCAGACAAATCTTCCTTCCTGCCATGGCCATCATGTTCTCCAAGGCAAATTCTTACTTATAATAAGGCTGTCAATTTCAGCACTGAAACAAAATGGCTCTTGAGTCTAGGTACAATCAGTTTGTCCTCTGACTCCTGAGCTCTCAGTGTCAGTACTGAACGCTGTGACACGTGTCCTGTTCTCTGCTTTTTTTGTGTGCTATTTCTCCATCACTCCCTTTCTAATAGACAAGCATTACAAGAGAGACATAGGTTTAGCTTTTCTTAGTTTGGTTGTGATAAATTCAACTAGCCAGAAGAAACTTTATATTGTTCCTTTTTGTATTTTTTCCCCCCTTTTTTGGTCAGTAATAAGGCTTTTAAGGCTTATACTGAATTTCTTGCCCTTCACAACAGAGCAAATTAAATTAGATCTCGCCTGGTCGTTACGAAAGGCAGTGAGCTCTGTGGAGGGGATTTGAGAGTAATCAGTATAACAGAGCTACAGTGGAGATGGAAGTAGACTTTAAAGACAGCTGAGTCATGAGATGCACAGCAGCCACCTTCCTAATTCCCACTGAATCAGCATTAACCTGAAAAGTCAATTTTTCAGACTTTGCCTTTTCGGGACAAAGTTTTGAACACTGCAATTAAACCCCATAATAGTATCTATATTTTAATCTTTAATGCAAAGTAATTCAACCATTTGGCACATACACCATCTCTTAACCTCTTGCTATCCGAAATGATGTGCTCAGAAATGTCACATTTAAGTGATCAGAGGGATACCAAGATATATGAACAGGGCTTAAAGCCTGAAGATGTTCGCAAATCCAAAGGATATTATTAAATATCTCATGGAAGTGGGCACCTCTTACAAAATACTAGACCATGTAATGACTTAATGCCCAACACTTTTAGACGTGTGACATACTTCAAAAATAAATAGTGACTATATAAAATGATTGCGCAGCTGATGCAGTTACAAAATAGTAGCATAGTGAATCTTGCCAGGATAACACCAGGGGAAAATCTGGGCTACTCCAGGATTCTGAAATCTCTAAATATTTAACGGAGTTAGTAGCTACTAAAGGAGCATACATTACGTGGTTTTGCTGTATTGTGCAATGAAATTAATGCATAAAACTTGAGGGTGAAATCTGCTCTATGTTGAAAAACAATTATGTTACCGAGGCTACAGGAAGGCTGAGATCAGACATTTATATGTTAACAGGGATGAATGCCTTTTGTATGGGAGACCAGAAAGTGAAACAAAATGCCAGAAGAATCAGATTGTAAGACACTTTTCAATAGAAAACAAAAACATAACTCTAGCCATGATCAGGAAATGTCTTCATTTCTTAAATAACATTTAATACCCAGATTTCTCTATTACTTGCCTCTGTTTTTCTGATATTCCCATCACCATGATAATAGAGTCCTTCCATCTGCTAATGAACAGCAGTTAACATCCAGACCAGATATTAGGAAGAATTTCCTAATTGGATAGTTAGCAAAACACTGGAGGCAACTAAGTGAAAAGCTGTTGAATCTTCTCTGTTAAAGCTTTTCATGAAGAGGCCATATTCTGCCTTTGTGCTTGGAGATGGACTAAATGATCTATTGAAAGCCTTCCTTGCCTCACTTTTCTGTGATTCTTACTTGGAGTAGTGATTCATTCTGCACGTGCATTACTCAATGCCTTATGGCAGCTTCAGCGGACAAACAGAAGAACTTTAGCCTTCCAATAACGTCTCAACTTTATTACATGGTATGTTTTCTGGCAGCAGAACAGGCAGATCACGCTATTATTGTCAACAGAACAGATATAACTAGTCAATTTTTGGGACAGTTGCATCCTGATAAATTGTGATCTAATGATGAGCAATGAAATCACACTCACATCACACCTAAACCTGCTATCTCTAAAGAAAACCCAAGTCTTCAGATACTGATAAATCTCAGAAATGGTTTCCAGACAAAGGTCCTTGCCTGCTTCTTACTAGGTTTGTTGTAATTTCTAATTTCCCACACTCTAACTTGTATTTTTCCATAACAGTGGAGTCCTCAGCTGTGTGTGAACCAACCCACATAAACCTCTGGACAGCAGAGGTGATCACAAAGCACTTGTCCATTTCCCCCACGAAGTGATACTAAACTAATGCTTTGCACAGCTGTTTGGGGTTGGTGCCTTTGTCAGTGGTTTCTAGGATGAAAATTGCAGCTGTCAACAGTTTGACAGTAAGGATTCATTAATGACATTTTAAAGAGAATTGGAGTCCTGCTGCTTGGGAAATAAGTAAATAAAATTACAGTCTAGACAATCTAACGTGCTCCTGTATTCCCAGTGAGATGTGGTCATCTTAGTTTGATTAAGCCTTTTGTGGAACGACAGAGGTGGCTGCATCCCACAGATGGCTGCCAGGTTATGGTGCAGGGTGTCAATGGAGTAAATGAGATTATTTCCAAAGGTTATATTGGCTTTTAGCAAGCCCACAGTATGATTTGGGGTGTAAGCACCCTACCACGCAAGCCAAAGGGTGAAGCGAGGAGATGCAATTGGGCACGAGGTTTTGAGACACAGTTTCCAGGCATTGAAATGAAACTGTTCCTAATTCTTCTTTAATGTACAACTTTGGGTATTTCACACAGGGACTTTTTTATCAGTGCCTCTTGGTAACGCTGATAACGCAAATGTGAGATGCTTCGATTAGAAGTATCTGAGTGTGACATCAACGACTTCCTGCTCGCTAATTATAACTTCCTTAGTACGAGCAACTGCAGCAGTGACCGCACTTGTAGTTCTTACTGAAATTCGTGCCTGAGGTGCCGGACACCAATTCCCACCCCAGGATTCTACGTTACAGCACGGAAGTTAGTCAGGTTTTGTCCACAGACCGTGCAGGGACAGTAGTTTCGGTAAAGGACGGGGAGGAGCCCAGCGCGGCGTGTGGAGCTCCGGGAAGCCGGTGGTGCCCAGCAGGTGCCGCCCGCACACATACCGCGCAGAAGAGCTCACCGGAAGCCCGCGGCTGCGGGGAGGTGGCTTTAACTGCGTGCGATTACAGCCGCCAGACAAGCACGGTGCCAGCGCCGGGANGGCGGGCGGGGGCAGCCCGTGTCACGTGACGGGGCCAATATGGCGGCGCGGTGGCGGTGGCGCGGTGGCGGCCGCTGAGGGAGGCGCGTCTCTTCCGGATGGTGGGGTTGCGGTACGCCCGCGGGCTCTGAGCGCCAGCCCCGGTGACCCTCTCCCTGCCCCTGGTGGGGCCGCCTCGCCATGCAGCCCCCGGCCCGCGAGCAGGACGCCCGCACCAAGAGCATGTTTGTGTCACGGGCCCTGGAGAAGATCCTGGCCGAGAAGGAGGCGAAGCGGCCCCCGCACGGACAGCTGCGGAGAGCCTGCCAGGTGGCGCTGGGTGAGTCGGCCCGGCCTGGCCCGGCGCAGCCCGGCCTGGGCGCGGGACTGCTCCGCCGGACTGTGAGCCGCGGCCCCTCCCCGCCCTGGGAGGCTGACAGAAGGACATTGCTGGCGGCCGGCGTACGGAACCCCTTGCCGCCTGGTGTGGCAGGGGCGGGAGGCGGTGTTACTGGCCCCCGGTGGTGTCTTCTGTCCCGTTGGACCCCCGGCGGGGTGCGAGAGTCCCGAGCCGCCAGCTGCGAGGCTGCTGCCGGAACCCCGGCTGAGCTCCGGACTTCACAGTGAGGAGAAAGTTCTGATAGGAGATGTACAAAGGCGATGAGGAAACACTCATCTGGTTGTTAGGGTTTGGGTGCGATACGGAACAAAAGATCTTTGCGTTTGTCTGTTCAGAACCAATTTTGAGAAAATCGGTTGGAAGCTTTTAAGCTAGGGAACAGGCTGCTTAAGGCCCTCGACTTGCAGAGTCTCAGATCTTCCAGGGCTATAGTGATCTTCTGACATCTCACCTTCAGCTCGTGGCAGGACTGGCTATGAACTGTTAACAGTGTAGCCAAATGCTAACGATGTCTGTGGTGTTTTACACAACTGGAAATACTTTTTTGTGAAGTCGGTGCAGTGATCCTGAAATCTCCTGCAATTACGAGTTGATCGTATAGGTCTGTTGAAGTTCCGAAAGCATATGGTGCGGTATGAAGGGAGAAGAGTAAACTGGGCAAAGTACTGCTATAGCTCTTTCAGTTGAGTTCTCTCTGGCCTTTCTTATGCTGCAAAGGTGACCTATCTATTACAGCTTTAGTTACTTTGCACCGATGTTTTCCCTTGAATTAGGGGACACTTACAGCATCCAGAACAGAAGAAAAGACAGACTGAATATGTAAGGAAGCTGGGCAGGTGCAAGTTCTGTCAAATGCACTGTGAACCTAAGTTTGAAAGCTGCTGTCATTTTTGTCTTCCTGCCCACACCTTCAAGAAATCTGTGGGAGCTAATTGTAGTGATGGTATATCCGGAGAAGGGCAACCAGACAGAAGGGTATTATGTGTTATTATGTAAAGTCGACATTGTGAGCAGTAATGTCACGCGTGTGCTTCATCCAGCACTCTTTTCCTACTGAACTTCCTTCTGATTTTGTCCTAACTCCCCAAATGTGCACCCAACCCATTTACAGCAGTGGGAACCTGTTTTTCTGCTATGTGAATTTATTTAGAGGGTGAGAAAGGAAACTTCTGTGAAGGGTTACTAGCGAAGGTCTTCATTAACACATCCAAGATGGTGATTTTTGGGGGAGGAGTACAGTGCAGCAGCCACCAATTAGCATTTGCATGTTGGATTATAACTATTCTGTGCCTGTGTATTTTAAAGTACAGTAGGTTTGATGTTAGTTAATGCTTGTGATGCTAATCTTGCCTGGAAAAAAAAATCCATGTGCTTTCCTGGACTAAAGCAGAGGTCAGCATAAATAGATAACCTGTTGCCCAACATCCTGTCCTAATAGGGCCTTGATTACTGCACTAAAGGGTCTCATTCTATTTGGTGAATGTTGCTGCATCATTTTAAGTTGCCAATATGAAAGAAGTTTCTTTATTTGCATGTGATCAACTCTCCCTTCCAATTTAATTCTGTTCATGTTAAAGACTTTTTCATACAATTGAAAAAGTCAGTTTTGTTACCATGGTTTAAGTTCAATTATGGTTCTATTAAATAAGACTGTTACTTCAATTTAAAGTGTGTTACCTTAATTACCAAGCCCCATATGGTAGTAAATATACTAGAAAATGTGGGAAGAACATTACTTGCAGTCTAAGTTACTCAGACATATCTTTTTCATGTACACAAACTGTCATGGATTAAAGAAGCTGCCGTGTTTTTAATAATAATACAAACGTCCTGTTAGCTCTAAGTAAAATTAATTAATTCATTTTGAGAGAAATGTAAAGTTAACTTTATGGAGCTGCTAATTTTCAACTGTTTTCTTCTTTTTCTCTCCACATCACATTTTGAATAACCCCTCTCAACCTCTTCTTAATTCCATTTGCTGTGTCATCTTTTTTATACAGTGGTCTCTAATAGAACCTTGGGGTATTGCACCACTTAGAAACCACTCAGCACAGGCACAGGTCATCTGTAAGTGATAATCTGTTCTTGGTACTGGGGAGTCTATGATGCATCCCCTTTCTAAATAGAGGGGAACTGGTGTAGTCTAGAACTAACTAACACAATTTATTCTGCAACTATTTCTACAGCTTCTGCTGTAGTGTTCCTGCAGTTGTGTTTCTGTTTATCACATTTGCTTTTTTTTTTTTTTTTGGCAAGATGGAGGAATATATTTCTGAGTGTGGGAATGATGCTCTTGTTTTCTTTTATGTGAGTTCTTTATCACTTTGAGTGTGTTCAACTCCTGAAAACTTAAGGAAATTACTACTGAAAATTTCTGTTATTCTGTAGGAAGTATAGGTGTTCTGTCATTCCAGTTTTAAACTGCTCTTAACTCTTTTTCCTCTTCCTAGTAAGATGGGACTAATACTGTATAGTTTTGGACTGCAGGATACCTGTGTGACTTTGTGAAAGTGGAAAGTGTTATCAGCTCTAATGGGACATAAATGTAACAAGGGTAGAAGAAAAAGAACAAAACCAGTTCCCAGCGGGGTTTTATTGGTTGTTTTTTTTGGCTTTTTCCTCTATCCACCCCATCTTTGAAATATGTGGCGTTAATGTTGAGCAAGCAGAGTTGAATAGATTCCTTCATTTTCTCTCTTGCTTCATCAGTTGGTATAACGGTTGTATCCTGTCCTGTGGCAGTAAGCCCCAGGAGAGACTGGGAGAAATGGAGGATTTTAAACAGAGAAACCGTTCAGCTTTGCTTTGGAAAATTGTGTTTTTAGTAGAACTTGTTTTCAACAGCCAGTCAGTGTGTCGTGTAAAAATAGTTGCTTAATAAGCATTTACATGGAGCTCAAGGTACACAACATTCTTAGTAAATCTACTGAAATAATCTATCCTGAGAAATGTAGAGTGGCACACAGCAGTGTGTCTCACAGCAGTTCACGTCCTCTAGTGCTAACTGAGTGCTTGGGTCTCATACAAACCATCACTCCTGCCCTATTAGGACTATATAATGACATGCTGTGCAAGCAGCCTGCTTATATGACCTCCTTTGATTGCCTAGGCACCTACATGTAGGTGTCTTGGAGCTTTGTAAACAGCAGAACAGCCTATTAATGAG
>VWYK01030517.1:0-11039 GCA_013399775.1 Semnornis frantzii | reverse complement strand
TTGAGTGACCTGTACTAGTGGGAGGTGTCCCTGCCTATGGCAGGGGGTTGGAACTAGATGATCCTTGAGGTCCCTTCCAACCTTCCCATTCTGTGATTCTATGATTCTATGATTCTATGTTATGATTAAGTACTTCTTACTCAGACCCCTCATAATTAAGATCTGTTATCTTTTCAGAATATGTGCTTCATTTAAGAAAGAAACTTGGCTTTCTTTCACATAGACAAAATCCTGGTTGAAACTATAACCATGCTCTTGAAAACTAGGCAAGCAGTCCATCTGGCCTTCCTTTAATTGAACTATAAAAACACTGGAAGATTGTAGAGCCTATGAAGTAGAAAATCATTGCAGAGCTGACTCTATTTTTTTTTTAATCTACTTACCCATACCAACTTTTCTGTTAAACATCTTTCAGTAAATATAATAAAAGAAAGGCAGAAAGAAGAATGTGATGACAGATCAGCTAAGCATTATGAAGAGTCAGTTTACAAAACAAAAGCACCAAAAAAAAAAAAAATATAGATAAAAAGAAGAAAGAGAAGAAAACTTCCAAGAGAGGATACAAGTTATGTGGAAAGTTGCTTAGGTCTTAATTTGCACTCTGCTGAAATTCTTTTGCACTATTTAGGTGCTGCCTTTGACTTAGTTCCTAGTAATGCTGTAGGGAAAAGTTACACAGATGGCAGATACAAGAAGAATTTACTGTCATTCCTCCCTTTAATAGATAGGAATGTAATATTCATTAAAAAGATTCTAAACTTCAGTCAGCCCCTAATGACCATGCAAATTCCCTCATCAATGCATAATAGAACAAAAGAGATCTGTGCATTACGAATTTCTTCTTCCACTTGCTATGGCATTTCACTGAAATGTCTTATTTCAAACAACCTCTTGCAGAAACTACTTATCAGATTTGCTTGTGGGACACATCAGAATAAGGGGGAAATGGCAGAAGCTTCCCTGCAGCTCCGTTTTGTTTTGTTTGGCTTGGTGAGACTTCAGTGTGCCACAGGTAAAATCCAACATAAATGCTTTATCCTTACTGTATTTTTTATTGCTGCAATACAAACAAAGCATTGGAATCATTGACCTCTCCATGACCTGGAGTACTGTGGACAGCTCTAGAGCCCTGAACACAAAAAAGACATGGAACTGTTGGAGCAAGCCCAGAGGAGGCAACAAAGATGCTCAGAGGGCTGCAGCAGCTCTGTTATGAGGACAGGCTGAGAGAGTTTGGGCTCTCCAGCTTGGAGAAGAGAAGGCTTCCAGGAGAACTTGTAGTATCCAGTCTTCCAGTAGTATGCAGCCTTCCAGTATCTGAAGGATAGAATCATAGAATCATCTACAGTTGGAAGGGAAGGGACCACAAGGATCATCCAGTTCCAACACTCCTGCAATGGGCATGGGACACCTTACCCTAGATCAGGCTGCCCAGAGCCTCATCCAGCCTGGCCTCAACCACCTCGCTGGGCAACCCATTCCAGGCTCTCACCACTCTCATGCTGAAGAACTTCTTCCTCCAGAAGAATGTCCAGAAGAATGACCTCCTTCCTCATGTCCAGTCTGAATCTCCCCACCTCCAGCTTTTCTCCATTCCCCCTAGTCCTGTCACTAGCACCAACGCAATGTCTTGTGATGCTCTTAGAGGTGCATTTGTGTTCCTTTTCCTCCACACTATGTCCTCAAGGCAAGAACATTCATGCAGTTATGATGCTGTGGTTCATGGTGGTAACTAAGGACCTCCTGCACTGGGAAGCTTTCCAATATCTGAAGGGGGCCTACAGGAAGGCTGAGGAGGGATTATTTACAAGGTCTTGTAATGACAGGACAAGGGGCAATGGGTTTACACTGGCAGAGAGCAGATTTAGACTGGATGTTAGGAGGAAGTTGTTTGCAGTGAGGGTGGTGAGACACTGGCACAGGTTGCCCAGGGAGGTTGTGGCTGCGCCCTCCCTGGAGGTGTTCAAGGCCAGGTTGGAGGAGGCCTTGAGTGACCTGTACTAGTGGGAGGGGTCCCTGCCTATGGCAGAGGGTTGGAACTGGATGCTCCTTGAGGTCCCTTCCAACCTTACCATTCTGTGATTCAATGAATCTCTGATGTGAGAGTATTTTGTGAGATATGTTGAGTGAGTATTTGTGAGTATGTTGCACATGCAACAAGAAGCTCTGTGCTACTCATGCCCATGCTGTTGCCTGATATCTTTGATTTGGATTCTGGTTGAAAGTAATTTCTTTGTCTTTACATAATGTTTCCCATCACAATAGTGCATATTGTTAAAAAAAAAAAAAGTGAAAGAAACTTTGGGAATTGTTTGCAATGTAAGCCCTGTCACCTGCCCAGAGTTATGGACAACAGTGAGAAAAACCCCACAGTGAGTTACACTCAAGAAGTAAATGTTAACAGGCATCTTTTCAAGTCAGAGTTAGACTGGGAAGCTGGGCTGCCAGTAGGAGAGAACGGTAAGATTGATGGATATTCTAAATTCCAATTAGTCCAATTCAGTTTTCTGCTCTGAATTGCTCCAGGGATACTCTATCCCCTGATCACCTGGGCAGCCCACAGACTGACCTTGTAACTTAGATAAGATGTCTCCTCACGTTGACCAAGACCTCTTCTCTTAAGCATATTTCAGCTACTACATGCCTAGAATAGCTGTGGGAAGATCATATATATATGATTGCCCCTTTCCTTCTGCTAGAAAACCCAAAAACCTAATTCACCATGAAATAAGAACATGTACTTAAATGATAGCTAAAATGACTGTGAAGCTGTTCAAGCTTTGTGAGCTCCAAAAAAACCATGAAATGCCTGAGAAGATTAGCAGAACACCAGCAGCCTGAAGATGTGTCCTTCAGGACAACACACCACGCTCAGGAGTTAGGAGAGCATCGCTCAAGTCCCATCACACTGGGAATGACCTACCGCTTGGACAGGGTTGATCTGATCACCATAAAAAGGTGACCAGAGCAGTGCAATGAACAGCAGTAACATTTTTAGGTAAGAAATGCAATGTAAACCTCCTGACCTTAGTGTTCTTCACCTTTGAGGATAAGAGTTTCATCTTCTCTCTGTCTGTAAGAACACGACGGAAAATAACAAGGCAAGGTTTTGGATTCATCTCAGGTGAGGTACAAAGTTACTCTAAAAAACAATTAAATTTCTGCATGCCAGAGAGTCAGCAAGCATTAGATTTTGTTTTATTATTATTATTATTTTTTGTTAAATTGCTGTCTATGAGTACAAGAACATTTCAATATCAGGGGTTTTCTTTATCTGATGATGATGCTATTCAAAAGGGAGTAGAGTTGAAGCAAGGAATACAAAGTCATGCCTGAGTAACTTTAATCATTAATAACTTGCTCTTTTATAATTGGCTAAAAAGCCTCCCAGGTTTCAGTTGTGAGTTCAATGGATTAACAATACAAGGACACTGACCTGTCGTGTCTTTGCAGGAGCAACTTGCTGAGTGGAGATGCAGGAGCAATGAGCTCATTATGCATTCTGGGCAGGGGAGGATCAATCACACTTCAGAGAGGGAAGACAGAGAGCAGCAAATGTGGTAGAATTAATGGAAAGGCTTTTTTTTCTTCTTTTTTTTCTTTTTTTTTTTTCCCCCCCCACTATGCTTTCTCTAAAATGTGAAAAAACAGGGCTCTGTATTATGACTCAAAGCAGGACTAGGTGTAAAACCAACTTAGACCATTTTAAAGGGAAAACCATAACTCCAAGATTTATTATGGTTTGTCAAAAATATCAGGCAGAAAAAAAGGCACAAGGAATGGATTTAAACTCTACTGGATTTGGGGAAAGAAAAGATCACTACAAGAGCTCTTGAAGAAAGGAGATGCTTTGCTGTGTAAATTATTTACTTCCACTCCTCTTTTCCACAAGTCATAAAAGAAATCTGATTATTACCTCCTTTTTGCTGCAGTTTACATGAGTGGCAGCTGTGGTGATGTGTTTGCTGTGGGCCACTGTCGTGGTAGGCCTAGGCAGGCCAAATTTGGCTTATACCTTTCCTGGCTTGCCCAGGAAAGTTTTTCTGCTCTCCCTCCTGCTGTTTCGGGGAGAGCAACGGCGGGAAAAGAGACAAAGGGCCTGGCGCCACTAAGTCTGGGGTCCGTTGCCTGCCCAGACCCTGTGGTAAACAAGGTGCACAGGGCTGCCTTGTGCAGGGCTGTGTTCTTCCCAAAGAAGGGTAAAGCAAGCCTATGGCTTCACCTAATATGGGCAGGTCTTGAGCAACTGCCATTTCATTGGCTATCCTGTGTCCAAAGGCCCATTGGTCTCGGGCTGTATTGGATAAAAGGGAGATCAGCAGGGAGCACAGACACCTTTGCCATTCCAAGGTGTGTCTGTGTCTGCTGCCTCTGATACCTCCACGCATTTGGCCTGCACAGCCGGCGTGACACCGCAAGACATCTGCCTGCACCTGGAAGCCTTCTGCCCAGACGGAAGCCCTGGAGAGAACACAAATCATCCAGAGAGCCAGGAACAGATCAGAGATCGTCTGCCTCCTTCCCCAGAAGCCCAGGGAGACTCTAAAGCCTCTGATGGCTACCGACAGCAACCCTGCCTTGGGTACTGTCAGATAATAATTCTGCAGGTAAATGCCAAAGNTTGCAAAGAACCTGTTAATATTATTATTAAATGGTGATCAGGGTGATGCGAGTTCTGAATATTTAATATTAATAAACTGCTAATATTTTTATATATCTTCTCGCATTAATTAATTTCCCCATCCCGTTACAGGCACCAACACAGCTCTTATGGATCAGCAAACTCTTTCTCTGGACCATGAGATAAGGTAGAGGAAGCAGACTGCACTAATTCTTTGTGGTCACTTCCAGGGGAGCTGGACTGGAGAATCTTTCAAGCTCCCTTCCAACCCCTGACATTCTGTGATTCTGTGTGATTTAATGATTCTAATTCTGGCATTACACTGCAGGGTACTGCAGGGCAGCAGTTACCAACCTCCATCCATCTGGGCCCTGGCCCACAGATTAATAACCCTACAAAAATTCAAGCTAGAGTTTGACCAAAGCTCTGTAACTCTAACCCAGTTAGATCACTGTCAATTTTTACTATTCCTATTGGCCAGATCTGAGTCCTTAAGCTAGAGCCAGCTGGTGGATCAGTTCTTCATCTGGAAAATGCACTTGTATTAAATTTGGGGAGTACAATTTGATTGCATTTTGTCAAAGGGAAAACGTCCAGTTGGCTTGTTCTGACAGTGTCAGATTGCTTTTTGTATTTGTGCTCCAGTTTTATTCAATAAATGAGCTTCTGTGCACTGCAGCAAACAGGGTTTTTCTAATACGTGACACTAGTACAAGGAAAATATTTTGTTGTTTCAACTCAAAACTATCTGAATGCTTACTGAAAGGGAATTTCCACTGCACTGGCTATAAGTTTTGTTTGGAATTGAAAGTAGCAGTAGGAAAGTCACACTTTCCTAGAAAACAACAACAAACCCACCAGAACTGTTTAACGTCTTTGTCAGTGACATGCACAGAGGAATCAGTGCAGCCTCAGCAAGTTTGCAGATGGCATCAAGCTGTGTGGCACAGCTGACTTGCTAGAGGGCAGGGATCCACCCAGAGGGACCTGGACAGGCTGCAGAGGTGTACCCAGGCCAACCTCATGACATTCATCAAGGCCAAATGTAAGATCCTGCAACTGGGTAGGCACAATCCCAAGCACAAAAACAAGCTAGGTGGTGAATGGCTCAGAGCAGCCCTGAGGAAAAGGACCTGGGGGTCTGGGGTGACGAAAAGCTCAACATGAGCCTGCAGTGTGAGTGCAGCCCAGACAGCAGTCCTGGGCTGCATCAAGAGCAGGGCAAGGGAGGGGATTCTGCCCTTTTGCTCTGCTCTCCTCAGATCCTACCTGGAGTCCTGTGTGCAGTTCTGGAGGCCCCAGCACAGGAAGGACATGGAAGTGTTGGAGTGGGTCCAGAGGAGGCCACAAAGATGTTGAGAGGGCTGCAGCATCTCTGCTATGAGGACAGGCTGAGAGAGTTGGAGTTCTGCAGCCTGGAGAAGAGAAGGCTTCAAGGAGACCTTAGAGTAGCCTTCCAGTATCTGAAGGGGGCTACAGGAAGGCTGGAGAGGGACTATTGACAAGGTCTTGTAATGACAGGACAAGGGGCAATGGGTTTGAACTGGCAGGGGGGAGATTGAAACTGGATGTTAGGAGGAAGTCCTTTGCAGTGAGAGTGGTGAGGCACTGGCACAGGTTGCCCAGGGAGGTTGTGGCTGCTCCCTCCCTGGAGGTGTTCAAGGCCAGGTTGGATGAGGCCTTGAGTGACCTGTTCTAGTGGGAGGTGTCCCTGCCTATGGCAGGGGGTTGGAACGGGATGATCTTTGATGTCCCTTCCAACCTTACCATTCTATGATTCTCTTACTCTATGATTTTCAGTCCAGGTCTATCACTGACAGTGACTGAAGGGAAACTGGGGAGAAAACAGAAAAAGGCGGCAACATTTTCAAAGCAGCAATATTTCTGACATGTTTGTATTAGTATGATAGCTCATTCTGCTATGTCAGATGTTAGGTTGATAATTTACTGGGAAGTTGTTGCCTAGTAATGAATAAATTTTCTTATCGAGCATACACAGATGTTTTCATGCCTATTGCCTATTTTAGGGTTTATAACTTGACCTACTCTCAAATATAAGCAATGCCCACACAAATCAACCTCAAAGTGAATTCTCTACTGGAATTCAGTTTTGGTACTCTGCCCACCAAGGTCCCTGGTGTAAAGAGCATGGTGGTGTTCTAGCTTCGCTTTGACATCCGAAAGTTACCCAGCCAAGTCTCATCTCATCAGACCGTCATTGTCACAGGAGATTTCATTTCCATCAGGAAGATTAAGGTAAGTAAATAGCAATATGCAATAAAAACAGCCTCTGAAATGTATTGTTTTCATGAGGAAAGTACAAAGAGGTCTAAGCATATCCAGAACTGTCCTCAGAGCGATGCTTGGCTGAAGGTACCCAGTGCTAAAAGCTCCTGCTCTAAGGAACAAAGCAATGTCAGCTTACAAAGACTGGCATTTTTAACAACAGAGCTCATGTATTAACATAAAAGACCGTGGATTTATTGTTTGACATATAAAAATGCTATCTACTAGACTCAGTTTCCCTAAGTCTATACACTACATCCCTAGTTTCAAAGCTCTAGGTTCATCACTTGTGCCTTTATTAGTTGTTAAAATGTGATTACAGAATTCTGCCCTCCCATGGAGCCAGAGAGTTTCCTGAGGAAGATTTACATCAGGACAAACTGCTTGCACATCCACATAAGGATTTCTTCTGTTTTCTGTATTGCTGTAACTTATAATGTGCCTTGCACAAAACTTACTTCGGCTGGCTTGAAGCAAAGACAAGTTTGCATGTATTTGAGTATAACCTACAGTTTAACCACAACTCTGATTTTCTGTATTTAAAAGGGGCTGATGAGTAAGATGGGGACAGACTTTATAATGAGGCCTGTAGTAACAGGACAAGGGGTAACAGTTTTAAAGTAAAAGAAGATGGATTCGGACTAGATATAAGGAAGAAATATTTATGTTGGAAGCAGGTAAGTGTTGGGCCAGGGTCCCTGAGGAGGTAGTAGATTGCCCATCCCTGAAAACATTCAAGGTTAGGTAGGATGAGGGTCTGAGCAACCTGATGTAGTTAAAGATGTCCCTGCTCATTGTAGGAGAGTTGGAACAGATGCCCTTTCAAAGTCCTTTCCAACACTTAGCTAAGGAAGAAGCTTTTGAAGAAACAGGAGCATTTAAAAACAAGAGTGGTCATCACCCAGGTGGGAAGTGTTAGAGTCCAGATTATCCCAAGCCTGCCTGTGGTTGTCCAAGTAATGCTGCACTCAGTGTTTGTCTGACTGCTGTTCAGGATTTTTCATAAAAACAAACATTAAAATGAAAACAAATCATAGAATCATAGAATAATAGAATCAGTTAGGGTTGGAAGGGGCCACAAGGATCATCTAGTTCCAACCCCCTGCCATGGGCAGGGACACCCTACCCTAGATCAGGCTGGCCACAACCTCATCCAGCCTGGCCTTAAACACCTCCAGGGATGGGGCCTCAACCACCTCCCTGGGCAACCCATTCCAGGCTCTCACCACCCTCATGCTGAAGAACTTTCTCCTCACATCCAGTCTGAATCTCCTCACCTCCAGCTTTGCTCCATTCCCCCTAGTCCTGTCACTACCTGAGAGCCTAAAGAGTCCCTCCTCAGCTTTTGTGTAGGCCCCCTTTAGATACTGGAAGGCCACAGGAAGGTCACCTGGGAGCCTTCTCTTCTCCAGACTGAACAGCCCCAACTCTTTCAGTCTGTCCTCACAGCAGAGCAGCTCCGACCCTCTGAGTATCCTCATGGCCCTTCTCTGGACACACTCCAGCATGTCCATATACCTCTTCTAGTGGAGGCAGTACTCCAGGTGGGGTCTCACCAGAGCAGAGTAGAGGGTGAGAATCCCCTCCCTTGACCTGCTGGCCACACCACTTCTGATGCAGCCCAGGCTCTGGTTGGCTTTCTGGGCTGCAACTGCACACTGCAGGCTCATGCTGAGCTTCTCGCCCACCAGCACCCTCAAGTCCCTCTCCTCAGGGCTGCTCTCCAGTCAGTCACTGCCCAGCCTGTATTTGTGCTCCGGATTGCCTCAACCCAGATGCAGAACCTTGCACTTGGTCTTGTTGAACCTCATGAGGTTGCCTTGTGTCCACCTCTCCAGCCTGCCCAGGTGCCTCTGGATGGCATCCCTGCCCTCCAGCCTGTATCAGAGGGTGAAACACAAGCTGAAGGCTGCTGGACATGGTCAGAATTGACAGAATCTACAGCACAAGAGGAGCCTGTACCATTTCTGTGGGACAGCAACTAAAAGGCACTGAATGCCAAATGAACTTTCAAATACACTCACCATGTGAGCATACAGCATGGCCCTGCTGTGGTGGATATCTTGCCGATGTATTCCTAACCCTGATTTGCAGACAGTCAATCTTCTGTCTGTGTAGAGACAGCAGAACAATGAATGTTCCCAGTTGTGTGGCACATCGAGAAGAAATAAATGTATATTTATATTTATCTTGCTTTCTATTTATGAATAAGAGTCTTGGGGATCTGCAGGTATACATAGAAACCTGGCAGAAAGGACGCTTTCCTGACTTCTAAGGTGTGCTGTAGCAGCATCTCTTTTGTTGCAGGGCAGTGGTGCTGTGGTAATGAGTGTGTCCCACTGGTGTGCAGTGCAGAGATGTTCAGGAAAATGAGGAACAGCATCCGAACAGCATTTAGAGCCTTTCAGAAGTGTTTGCCCTGATCAGTATCTGAAGGGGGCCTGCAGGAAGGCTGGGGAGGGATTATTGACAAGGTCTTGGAATGACAGGACAAGGGGCAATGGGTTTAAACTGGCAGAGGAGAGACTTAGACTGGATGTTAGGAGGAAGTTGTTTGCAGTGAGGGTGGTGAGGCACTGGCACAGGTTGCCCAGGGAGGTTGTGGCTGCTCCCTCCCCGGAGGTGTTCAAGGCCAGGTTGGATGCGGCCTTGAGTGACCTGTACTAGTGGGAGGTGTCCCTGCCTATGGCAGGGGATTGGAACTGGGTGATCTTTGAGGTCACTTCCAACCTTACCATTCTATGATTCTATGATCAGACCCTGCTCATCAGAGATATCCTATGGAAATACAGGTGTCCATAGGTCATATTTCACATAGAAAATCTTTCTTTTTTTTCTTTTTTTTTTTTTTTTTTCCAGCCTTCTTCCAGCCCTGTCAAATGAAGAAGAAATAGAGAGGATGGAATTATATGTGACCTTAATAAAGTCCAGTTTTGGCTAAGGAAAACCATGATGAGGGCTGATGTCAAAAAGCTCACTGTAAGCTCCAAGGATGAGATTCTCAGGGGCTGAACCATGCCTCACTACACTATAGAGTCTCTAGGCAGACCTCACTCCCAGGACCCTCCAGCTTTCTTCAGATTATTTCCCCATGGTGTTTAATCACAAGATCTTTCTGACTTCTTATGCACTTACACACTGGAGTTTCATTATTTGAGCTCTCTCTTTTCCCAAAAATCTCTGCTCTGAGTGTTTCCATACAAAAAACCACACTAAAACATTCACAACTGCACCAGAGCTCATTTCATTCTCAAGCCAAGCAGCACCGCGTAGAAAAGTCACACATAAATACTATGCCAAGAAACCAAAACCAAAACAACAACAACAACCATAAAACCCCAAACCTAGTTAGTTATAACTGGGAAGCTGTGAAATAGGTGTAGTGTGAAGAGAAAGAAAAGGAAGTGATTTCATGAGTGCATTAGCAGGGAGAAAAATCAACCAAGAAACGCTCCACAGCAGCGACATTTGGAACCTAAATAAGATGACATCAACAAAGACACAACAGAGAGCTCTTGCTCTACCTGTGATTGCTGTGACTGCTATTAGGCCTTCTGCCATTCAGCAAAGCAACTTCTGTTGTCTTTGGGAGCACCAATTCATGATCTGCTTCAGTGGCTGTAATTTAATAGTAAAAGCATCTGAGTTGAAACAGGGAACTTGGCAGACATGCCTGGGAGAAGAGGACTTTTACTGTGCAAATCACTAAACCTTCAAATCCCTGCTGCAGCCCTGCTTCCCTCAATCATTTTTTTTACAGGAAATACACAGTCTCAGCATGTCAGAAAATGAGAAGCACTGGGATAACCACCCAGTGGTAAAATCACACAAGTTTCTATTGAACTGCAAAGCCAATTTGAGAAAACTGGGGAGCTGAAGGAAACCAAGCCCTTCCTTTTGTCCTTTTCAAGGATGCTCCTGTTGAGCCAGAGCCTGGGCTGCAGGCTGCTCACTCATATGCTTGATTACGGATTCGGGAGGCAACCTTTGGGCTTTGGCAGTTTACTGAAATTCATGGCCTGCTACCCAGGGCTCACATAGATGCTGTGCCTCCTCTGGGTCGCAGCCTGTTTGCATTCCCAAGCCCACTGAGAGCACAAGGAGGTATGAGTCAGCTCTACCAGCAAAGTGC
>VWYK01030515.1:32481-43429 GCA_013399775.1 Semnornis frantzii | reverse complement strand
TCAGAGCAGCACCAATGCAGAGATAGAATAATCTCAGTTGGAAGACATTTAAGATTATAGAGTTCAGCTCTACCAAGTCTGGTGCTAAACCATGGCCCTCAGCATCACATCTTGGTCTCTATAGGGCCTGCTCTGACTTGTCCCTCATACAAGGTCTTAGCCAACCTTTTCTATGATTCTATTTCATCAGGAAATGCCAAATCTCAGCAGCCAATGTCCACTTGCTGTAACAACCCCATGGGCACTTAGTACCATAAGAGCAGGATTTTGCCCCTGCACCTACAAGAAATATTGGGAGAAGACAGCACTCACCTGGTGTGAATGTAGCTGTTGAGAGTGAGTTGGGCTTCATCTTGCAGGGCTGCGATGGCAGCAGCGTTTCGGAAACTCCTCAGTTCAGAACCACTGTGTGTAGGCACTGGAAAGCAAATCAGTTACCAGTTCAGCTTTGACTTTTGGCTGGGTTAAAACAGCTCAGCTAATGTTGGCAGTGGAAATTCAATGTTCCCTTTAGCTCCCCAGCCCACCACTGTTGGGCTTTCAAAATGCAGTGCTGACTATGGGAATGAAATAACCAGGAAACCTGTTGGCTGATCTAAAACTATGCTCTAAAACATCTTTTTTTGCTTTAAAATAGCAACTTCATTGCCTTTCAAAATGCAGTACTGGCTATGACAAGGAGATAACCAGGAAACCTATTGGATGATCTAAAACTATGCTCTAAAACATCTTTTTTTGCTTTAAAATAGCAACTTCATTGCCTTTCAAAATGCAGTACTGGCTATGACAAGGAGATAACCAGGAAACCTATTGGATGATCTAAAACTATGCTCTAAAACATCTTTTTTTTTGTTTTTTTTTTTTGCTTTAAAGTAGCAACCTCATAGCTCTCAGCAATGCAATACTGACTGTAGGAATTAAATAACCAGGAAACCTATTGGAAGATATAAAGCTATGTCTCCTTTTAAATGGCATTTCTTTGCTTTAAAGGTGCAGCCTTGTAGTTCTCAGGTCAGAGGAGCAAGAGATTCCTTTCTGCTTACCAGCTTTAAAAGTGACAATGCATTTGAGACAGGCAAATTCAGTAGCATCTAGCCGGAGCTGTCTAAATCTGGCCACAACCTCCTGTAAAGCCTGTATTTCTGAAATAATTTTGTTCAGCTTCTGAGAATCTGTATTGTCACTGTTCATGCCTAAAACAGAAACAGATGAAATAAATGATATTAAAGGCCTCTGCTTTATTTCATGCTGATTTCTGACAAAATTTTCTGTATCAGTATCCACTCTGTGGTCGCACTTTTGTCTATCTGGTTCCATGTAAACTGACTATATTGTGAGAAAGTTAATATAAAATCTTCTCTTGGATGATAACAAACACAGTAATTTGCATTTAAATGACAATGCAAGCAGTCATGAATACAACAAAACAACATTATTTGCATTTAAATATAGATTTATAAGTGACAGGTATGCTCTATTGTTCAGGAGGAATTTGTTATTCTTTACATGTTGTTCTTTTTTTTCAGTAATGTATTTTTATGGTAATTTTTGTAACAAAGTCATTAAATTGTGCAATTCTTACCAGATACAGCCAGTAGAGTGTTAGCATCAACTGGAATGGCCCATTGTGCTATTCCTAGAACAAACAGTTCTCTCCAAGCATCTTCCAAAAGCATCAGCTGTCATACAATAGATGTACAATATAACATAGTGTATAATTTATAGATTTATAAACAATTTAAATATGTAAATTTCTGTTATTTTAAAAAACTACTTTAAATGCCTGTCATGGTGCTTTCCCCTCAGCACCCGTTAGCTCTTAGCTTTTGTTGAGAAGGTGTCTAGAAATGAGTCTGTGGCACTGTAGAAAAACACTGGGGGTTGGCTCACTGTGCACCTTGTTGTGGACCAGAAGGCAGGGGGAACAGAGAATGAGAGCTCCTGCCCCAGAGAGCTTGCTTTCAGCACAGCCTCGGCTCTCTCCTCCTCTCTCTCAGCACACAGAGCTGTCCTAGGACTAGCTGCAGGAGTGCTCTCATAGGGCTCGCCCTCCTGTGGCTCTCTGGGGCTTACCCTCCTTTCCTTTGGGAAGGCAGGATTTGTGGAGAAAAGCCTGGGCAAGACCTGAAATGGCATCACTCTGAACGGAGCACTGCTTTAAAGCACATATGTATCTTTAACCCCTTCCTTACTAAGCAAAGTCTTTAGCTCCTTCAAGCACAGCCTCTGCATGCCCCTGTGGTTTCTCAGGGGCACCACTTTTCCTGCTTTTCTGCTTAAAATCCCTTAGAAATTCCAGACACTAAGAGCAGCTTCCTTTCAGAGAACAGAAGCACCTATGCTGACAGCATCAGTAGTTCTCTGCAGGTTGTGTGCACCCCCTGGGTGTATGGAGGAGATGTTTGTCTCTGTTTGGAGGCAATGCCTTTGGTTTCCGTGGAGAGGCAGTGGTGCATCTGAGGAGGAGGGAAGGTTTCTGGTAATGCAGACTACCAGAACTATAACAGAGATGTTTAATCTTGAAGGCATCTATGGATTGTTTGCCTAGACCAACTGCTCTTAAGAGAGGCCTGGAGGTTCCCCAGTTCATCCAAAGTTCCTGGCCTAGAAGGCGTGCTGTGGTGCATACACATTGCTGGGATCTAAAGACTCTCACTAGGGTGGGAGAGATTTGGGGGTTGAGAACTGTAGTAGCCTCGAAAGGTATCATTTGGTAGCTCCATGCAATGAAAAGAGATTGTCCAAAACTCAGGCAGAAAAAAAACCCAAACAACTAAAAGCAAACCACAAGGACTAATATTGCTGTGGTCTCTGAAAGTATCAGCAGCTTAGCTTCTTAGGAAAACAGGAAGGAGAGGATTTTAAGTCTATGAAGAGTCTGGTGAGGCCTCATCTGCCCAATTCTGTGATTCCCAGTCCAAGTAGGAGAGGGGACTGTTTGAGAGGACACAGCAAAGTGCTACAGAGGTGATGAGGGGACCAGAACATCTCTGTTATGAAGACAGGCTGAGAGACGTGGGGCTTTTTAGCCTAGAGAAGACTGAGAGGGGATCTTATCAGTGCTTAGAAATACTTAAAAGCTGGGTGTCAGAAGGATGGGGACAGTCTATTTTCAGTGGTGCCCAGTGACAGAACAAGAGGTACTGGGCACAAATTTGAACATAGGAAGTTCTATCTAAACATGAGGAGGAATTTCTTTACTCTGAGTGTGGTGGAGGACTGAAGAAGAAACAAGACTTCTGGTAATGCAGACTGCCAGAGCAAGAACAGGGATGTTTAGTCTTGACAGCATCTATGGAACAGGCTGCCCAGAGAGGTGGTGAAGTCTCCATCTCTGGAGTCATTCAAAAACTGTGCAGCCTAGTCTGGGTGAACCTGCTCTAGCAGGGGAGATGGACTTGATGATTTCCAGAGGCTCTTTCCAGCCCCTCTCATTCAGTAATTTCCTTAGAGATGTGAAAGTAATAGATGATACAGAAAAAATGCAGTAAAAAAAAAATCCTTTATCTGTGTGCTCTGACCAGTACCATGAGTTTGATACCTGTCCTGATCAGAATGTGGGGAAGAGCTCTCAGAGCCTCTGCTCCCAGCTTGTCACTGCAGGCTTGTGTCCAGCTATGTGCTCTGCAGAGCTTCTACATAACTTGAGAAATTGTGACAGGACAGTATTTCTGTTTGAAATACTGACACTGGATTTTACAGCACTGAAAGCTGCCCAGATTATTGTATGAAGTAGGAGGAGGTTCTCTAGGATGCAGTGATCATCTCAGCTCTGTTCTGAGAGCAGCTTAACCTGCTTGTAAGTCTTCTAACTGCTCCAGCCTGTGAACCCAGCCCCTCCTCTGATAATCCTGCCTGATGAATGTGCAGCTTTCTGGAGAACATAGGAAATGATTCACCTTTCATTTGCTTTTGTCAAACATTTTTTGTCATCCATTCATGCAGATACAATGGTAATGAATGGTGGTTCCTGGAAGATATCAATTTCATATGTTCTTTCTCACTAAGTCTTTAAAGTCAGAAGCTTTCAGAAATAAGAGACTATTCCAACAGCTGAAGCTTTCTTCATGCTTGTGCATAAGTCTGTAAACCCACCAATTAAAATAATTCATGCTGAAGTCACACTCAGCCCTCCTTCTTCAAAGAAACAAGAACTATCAGGCTTCCTGAAAGACTTTTTTGCTTCTTAGCCCCAGTCTGTAAGTCTGACCTTTTGCTGGTGACCTGCATTGGGCCAGCCTGCCTTACAGACAAGCTGGGCAGGTGTGCAGACCAGAACTTGAAGTGTGACATTTTTGTTGTGTGGCTTCCAGTCCACGATGGGATTAGCTGTGCAGAGCCAAGGAAGGGACACAGCCACTGTTTTACAGAGCACAGTGACACAGCAATCCTCAAAACTGCGTTTCGTCAGCAAACTGCTTTCTACTTATTTCCTTCTCTTCCAGATGAAAGTGTTAGAGAGTCCTGGAATCAGAATGCTTTTGCCTTTTTGGAAGGCCACAAACAAAAGCAAAATCCAGGAAAACCTTTTACAGTCTCCTTGGGTGGATGTCAGGGATGCAAAAAGAGAAATGCAGACACCTATAGCTGGGCCATTGTCAGATGACAGTGTCATGCAGTGGCACTGCTCTTAAAATCAGCTGTCTGATTATTCATTAAATAAGGTGAGATGACAATCAGAGCTGTTTCTTCTCCAGCACTCCTGAATATGACAGGAATCATGCAGAAAGAGGCCCAGGTCAAAGCTTTAGAGCTGAGCAGCTCTGACTTTTGAGGAAGCTGGTTTGCAGTGAGGTACTGCAAGTCAGGGTGATGTTGAGAGGCTGGGATTTCAAGATGTAGTTCAGTGTTAGTCCCTAACATGAGAGTGTAAGATATTTAAAGATGATGAGGACAGTCTGCTGTCCTTGGTAGATGGGCAGGCCTGGCTGTCTGGGGCATGCTTGGTCATGTGCAATGCAGACTTCCCTTGCTCCCACATCCTACTGTTCCCCTGTCTGCACACTAACAGAGATGACCTTGTGAGAAATGCATCCATATTGTATCACATAAAGCCTTCTCCTAAGCAGCCTCCTGTGGACATCATTGGTCTAGAGATGGACCCAACCTCTTTTTGTGTGCTGAGGCTGCTGCTGAAGTGGCACCCTTGCTGCTCATCCCTGACATTTGGACCTGCTCCTTTGGTTGGGACCTGCTCCTTTGGTTGCTCAGCATGAGAGACCTGGTGCTCCACAGGAGTAGTGGCAGCAGAAGACAACATGAGAGCAGCAGCATGCCCCACTGGCACTGCTGTCTGCCTGCCAGCTGGTGCAACCTGCCAGCCCTATCTCATGCTGCAGCCAGAGCTGAGCAGCATTCCCCTTTATCTAACTTCACAACAAGGGTTTCAAAATGTGGATCTGGTGCTAGAAAAGGAACATTTCAGTGTAGTTTAGCTTTATCTCATGTTGTCATGATCATGGTTTACCTTTGGGTAGAAAGCACTACTGGTTGCCTGCTCTTTCAGTTCAAAATATGTATTTGCATGTCAACTGCAACACTTGCAGCATGCATCCATGGAAAAGAACTAATTCTTCTGATAACTGCTATGGAACATCTAAGGCACAACATTTCTAGTTACCATTCTGAGAAATTAGACATCTCTTACGATTTGCATAGGATTCCCCCTTTCCATTTTAGAATTATCTGGTTGGTTTGTTTGTTTGGGTTGGGTTGGGGTTTTTTTTAATGTTTTTTTGTGTTTTGTTTTTTTTTTCTTCAATTAATGCATTATACAAAGCACACCAAGTCCTCATCAAGAATCCAGTCGTTAAGAACTTGTTTAAGCTCGTATGGTTCGTATGTGAGTCACTTGAGGCAAAGGCAAATTGTCATAGAGGAAAACAAGACCAATTAGGAAATATTTTAATTAATGGTGAAAAATATTGGGGGCTGGCCAAATTCTGCTTCCACCATATTGATATAGTTGTAAATTCACTGAAGCAAATATAAATAAGGAAAAATGTTATGTAAACAGGAGATAGATTTTTGTGGAGAGGAGGGGAGAGAAGGGGAGAGGAGAGACTTAGTCATATCCTTAGGCCATATACTTAACTAAGCACTCCTCATCTCAAAGTAGCAAGGTGAGATGCTGTTCCCCATTTTATAGCTGTGCCACAACTAGAGAAGTAGAACTGCCCTGAACTTCAGACCTGTTGAAATCCGTTACGGATTTAAAGGTCCGGGGCTGAAGGGCCAGGACTCAATCTGAACTCTGAGCCTTCTTTAATGGGCAGACCATGCTGATGCCACTCCTACCACACATGCCTTACCTGGTCTTGTAAGGACAATGTGGAGAAGGCTGGGACACTCTTGGCCCACTTGATGCTCATGAAGAGAAGCCTGGCTGCTGACTCACAGACGGATTCAGTGGCCACTTCGTAGAGATACATGGGGGTGCCGTTGACTTCGTGTGGGTACTAATGTCATAAAAGAAAACAAAGCAACTTCATACAGTGCCACCCAGGCAGCCTCCTCTTCCTCTCCCCTGCAGCTACCCTTCAGTGCACCCTGCTCATGCCCAGTACAGTGTGCACTCTCTTTTTCTGCAAGCAGAGGGCATTGCTTTCAGTGGGCTCACTCCAAACCGCTCTCTGCTGCTCATTGGTGTGGAGGAACTGCAGTACCGACAGCGGTTCTCCGGGGGAGGTGGAAGGGAGAATGAAATTATGACAGCAGGGGGATAAAAAGTATCAAAATGCAGTGTCATCCTTTACCCTCTTACACAACAGCACACCTCTGGTAGCAGAGTTAGAAGAATAGAAGTTTGATTAAGAATGTATGGTTTTTAACCTGCTTTAGCTCTCCAGCCTTGCTCAGCAAAGCAGTCAGTGCTCATTCAGCCTTAACCTTCACACAGCTCCCTGGCTGCAACAGGCTTTAAGCAGATGTGTAGAGCTAAGTGCAGCTACCTAAAGGGTGTGCAGGGTTAAAATGCTCTTAAGGTATTCAAGCACCTGCTGTGTTTTCTTCCTACATTATTTCTGATTCAGTAATTTCCAAAATGAAAACATAAAGCTGTTTGTTGCCATTATATTCGTGATGGATTCTGCCACACTACCAACTCCAGAAATTAAGAACTATTTAAATTCCCTCTTTTCTAGGTGCTGCAAATATACAAAATGCCATTGCAAAAGGGTTAATGAAAAGTGTCATCTTCTGACTAATTCTTGTGCAGCTGAGGCCACAGCAGTGAGTCCACTGCACTGCTTGTGAAATGTCACAGCCGAGAAGCACAGAGCCAGCCTAGACAAGTTTGTGTCTGTGTGGACAAGGTGCAGGCTTGGGTCAGTACAGATGCTGCACCACTGTGGTAATTTTGCTGAAGAAAACCCAGTGATTGCAGCTCAGCCTCGTGAAACAAGGTTTTAAATTGACTTGTGGGTGGCCTCCAGGCAGGAGGAGGGTGTAAGGATGTAGGAAAGACAGGGTTTGTACAGAGCAGTTTATCGAGCAGTCCTGCAAATCACTTCTGCAGAGGGCCTCTTACTCCTTTGTATCTTCAGATGATAACAAAAGAGACCTCACCACAACCAGCAAAGCCTCAAGCATTTCTCTTTGCCACATCTACCCCAGGGGCAGTTGCAGGCACCTCAGCAGCAAGGTCCATAGGCCCACCAGTGACCAGGGCAGTGGCTGACCTTTGGGGTAGGCTGTGCCAGGCCCACCAGAGCCTGCCTCTCTGGGGTGCTGGTGACAGCGGCCAGCTCCAGGCTGTGGGGCTCCAGCTGGGAGACAGCAGTGAAGAAGGCAGGTGCCGGCAGGGCAGTGGCAGGGAAGTGTGGGGCACTGCCGCTCTCCTCCTTGTGCCCGCGGAAGTAGAGAGCCACCTGCTTGCGTATCGTCGACGTCCGGGGACCCCGCTCATGCTGCACTGCTGCAGAGCATCAAGGAGAGGCAAAGGGTCACTGCAGAGTCCTGCACTGGGTACCCCATGCTGCTGAGCTGGGCTAGGCTGGGCTTCCCAGCCTTGAGTTGTGCCATGGGAGGTTTAGATTGGATATTAGGAAAAGTTTTGTTACTGCAAGAGTGGTCAGGCATTGGAACAGGCTGCCCAGGGAGGTGGTGGAGTCACCATCTCTGGAGGTGTTCAAAGAACATTTAGCTATGGTGCCTGGGGACATGGTTTAGTGAGCGTGGTGGTGCTAGATTGATGGTTGGACTTGATTTTAAAGGTCTTTTTCAACAGAAATGATTCTGTAATTCCCTCTCCACAGTTTTGGGGGCCAGCCCAGTGCCACTCACCCGAGTGCTGTCTGGGAAGAAAAGGGTGAGGCTGCCAGGGGAAGATGGGGTCATTAGGGGCCCGAGATGGGGGACGGGAGCACACCCCCTCCCCGGTTCAGAATATGAGCCCGGCCCTGGGAGAAGAGGAGCAGGTACCGTCTTTGTTCATGTTGACCTCCAGACACTTCTTCAGGCGGCAGGCCCGGCACTGGTTCCTGTGCGTCTTGTCCACCGGGCAGCCTCCCTGCAACCACACAGCCAACGTCGGCCGGGGGTAGCCGCGCCCTCGCCCACCGGCACATGGAACCCTCCCGCCGGCGGCAGGAGGCGCGGAGCGGCGGTTCCGGGGTATGCAGGGCAAGGCCGTGCCGGGGTGCTTGGCCCCACAGCGGGCCGGGCCGTGCCATGCCAGGCCGGGCCGTGCCATGCCAGGCCGGGCCGTGCCACCTTCAGCACCCGAGACAGCGACTTCGGCGCCTCCCCCTCGGGTCGCCCAGGTCCCTTGTGCCCCCTTCCCGGTTCCACATCGCCGCGTCCCCCCCGGCGATGGTCCACGGCTGGAACCGAGCTCAAGTGATAAGGGAGCAACGCAGCCCCGCCTGGGTGGGAATGGTGTCGGCTACCCGTCGGCCAGCTGTGGATCGTGACTCACCGAGGGGCTGCCCTCTCTTTCCTCCTGCAATTAGCACCCCCACCATCGCCATCCCCGTTCCCTCCTTGCACATACCTCTGCCCTCCCCGGTGGACTGTGGGCGCACGGCCCTGGGCAGGGGGATGTGCTGGGACCCCAGCCTCGGCCCAGGATTCGCCGGGAAGGAAGGATTTGGTGCGTGCTGACGGGGCCCTAGGGAGGTGCAGGATCAGAGGTGCAGGCGGTGGGGACACCGCGCTGCAGCCGATACCTGGTTTCCCGATTTGCAAACATAGGTCCTGTTCCTCCTGATGCTCCGCTTGAAAAATCCTGAGCACCCATCGCAGGCGTAAACCCCATAGTGCTTCCCGGAGCTGCGGTCCCCACACACTTTGCAAGGGATGTCTAAAATGCGACCTGAAAGCAAAGCGGGGGCGGGGGGAAGAGAGAGAGAGAGAGAGAGAGAGGGAGAGAGAGCGCTCAGCAATCTGACCTCCGGAGGGATTAGCCCCAGAGCCGCAGTACAAGCAAATAATGAAGTGATTTTATAGCCAACTTTCTTTTCCTTGAGCAAGTGTCAGTTTTCGACAATGAGCATTATTCATGCCCCGCTACGTTTATTTGGATCTTCTATAATCGCCAAGACCCATTTTGGAAGGGAAGATTACAGCAGCGGGAGCAGCAGACTTGCCTGGAGGGGGGCGTTGCTTTCGCTTTCTGGCGCTCAGCAAACAGAGGACGGCCCTTTCCTTGGGCAGTCAGGAGACCGAATCACAGAATAAACCAAACCAAAACAAAATGACCGGGAAGCCAAGTCATCTCCTCTCCGCCCTGGCAAACCCAGCGAAAGGGGGCTGGCTCCTGCTGCAGACCAAACTTGCCATTTTCTTTACCCCAAAACCTGTTGCAAAACTTGCCACCTCGCCTTTGTGCGGGGGCGCGGATGTGGGCAGCGACCTTCTCCGCGCCCCTCCGCACTGCCTTGCTCGCAGTTCCCCCTGCACCGGGCGCTCCCCGGCTTTGCCCGGAATTACCAAAGCTCTGGGGCTGTTGTAAAAACTCGTACAAATTATTGCAGCCCAGTGCAAGGAACCCGCCAAAACTCCCCTCAGGTTCTGCCTATTTTGGCTTTTTTCTTTTTCTTTCTCTCCCTCTCTCGTATTTTTGTCTCCCTTTTTGTATTTTTCTTTTTCTCTTTTTCTTTCTTTTTAATTTCTTTTTCTTTTTTTCTTCTGTCTTCTTTTTATTTTTTACTCCTCTTCTCTCTTCTCTTCTCTTCTCTTCTCTTNCTCTCGTATTTTTGTCTCCCTTTTTGTATTTTTCTTTTTCTCTTTTTCTTTCTTTTTAATTTCTTTTTCTTTTTTTCTTCTGTCTTCTTTTTTTTACTCCTCTTCTCTTCTCTTCTCTTCTCTTCTCTTCTCTTCTCTTCTCTTCTCTTCTCTTCTCTTCTCTTCTCTTCTCTTCTCTTCTCTTCTCTTCTCTTCTTCCCACCAGAACTTCAGTTGAAGATCCAATTCCTCTCACCAAACCTTAGTATCCCAACTCCAAGGGAGTTTGGGATATTTGTTTGGAAGTGTTTCAGGGAGAGCTGTGGCTGCGGGTGGGAATGAGGGCTGGCAGGGGCAGGCGACGGTGTGCGGTGCAATGCGGTGTTGGGGGTGCGTGGGGGAGAAATGGAAACAGGCCGCAGGGGCTCCTTTCGCTCCCTAGAGAATTTAGGAGTCCGAAATACTTTCAGACATGTCTATGCTAAGGCTCTAAGACAATGCCTGCTGGCAGACAATAGAGACATTAGATAAAGTGTTAACTTAATGATTTTGCCCATTGAAACTCGTTTGACTGCCTCCAATGAGCGCAAGCTGCCAGCTTCTCCCCTAAATGAAACCCGACAGCTGCTATACACAACACGGCGAGAGGGACGGGGGATTAGGTTAGGGACTGCGAGAGGGAGGGGTGGCGGAGGGAAGGAAGGTGGGAGGGAGGGAAAGAGGTTAAAGAATAGAAAACTTTTGCGCAATTAATAAGGAGCGCAGCTGAAGGAAGGCCCCCCCC
>VWYK01030515.1:9503-28701 GCA_013399775.1 Semnornis frantzii | reverse complement strand
GGTATAAAAAGGGAAAGGTTTCCAGAAGTTCATTGCACTGGCTGACTTTGCGCTTTGAGCTCCAGGCTTCGGCCCCTATAATATCGGCAGAGGCTGTGACAGGCAGCGGCGGGGAGGGGAGAGGGCCGGAGGGACGCCCCTTGCCCACTGAGCTTCCCTCGCTTTCCCCCCAACTCCTGACGTCACCCCGCTCTGGGAAGGGGAGGGGGCCGGGAGAGGGTTAAATGCTAATGATATTAATGAACCCCCGAGCCGCTTCCACACAAAATGCAGCGGCTGCCGAGATGATTCCGCCTCCTCACTCGCCTTGTGCCCTCGCTGTCATAAAAAAGGGACAACCTCCCTCCACCCCCCGGCCAAAAAAAAAAAAAAAAAAANNNNCAAAAAAAAAGCCCACCCCCCCCCCCCCCCCCCCCAAAAAAAAAAAAAAAAAAAAGAAAAAAAAAAAGAAAAGACAAAAGCAAAGCAGCGAGAACAGATCAAGATCGCGCCTCTTTTGCGCTTTCCCGTATCGAGGTGCGGCCGGCCCGCGGTTCGTCTCGGCCCTCGCTCCGGTNAGGGAGTGGTACAGGGGGAGCAGGGGCTGGCTCCCGGGGGCGTAGGGTGGAATGTGAAGGGAGCGGGGCTGGTTTCCCCCTCGGGAGGAGCCAGGAGCACTCTTCCCTGCCCCAGCCTGGTAAAGCTCGGCGTCTCCCAGTGCCTGGAGCCGAGTCCATCTCCACTTGTTGCCCGCTCGATAGACCCAGCCACTGGGCACCGCCGGCACCACCAAGCTCAGCCCCGCGGCTCCCGACTCTGCATTCGTCAGCGCCGGGACTTGTTGCACAGCGGTCGTGCAAGGAGCCCGCCCAGAGTTACTCCTCTAGCCCCAACACTGGGCCCGGCGAGCGGGCATCTACCGCCCCGTTTCCCGGAGGGCGACCCCTGGGCACTGCCGTCTCCCCGAGTGTCCCGGCGGCGGGTGATGGCAAGGGGCCGGAGGTGGGACCCCTTCCCAGCACAGCAGCTCTGTTTCCACTCCTGCTGGAAACTGTGAAGTGGGAGCTGATAGAGCAACTCAAGGGTGGGGAGAGGTGCGTGTCTGAGAGGGGAGGAAAGAGCTTCTCTCCTGCATGTACGAACTGGAGTGGGCAATGGCACCAGAAAGCAGGGTCGGCGTTGCTGAGGGGTTTGTGGAGCCCTCGGGTGTGCCTCGGTGATTGCTTTCTCGTCTCTGCTACCGGCGTGGTTAACGAACCACAGCTGACTTCTCTCTTGATGACCGTGATTCAGCCCAGCCCCAAAAGTGCTGTTTCTGACCTTCTGCAGTTTGTCCTTCTGTCCCAGGTCATGGGTGACCCTTCTGCCTGGTGTCATACCTGTGTCATAGGGCTGCACAACTCCAGACAGTACTGGGATTCCAGGGACTTGCTGCTTTTTGCTCCCCATGATACCAGTGCACCCATGGCACAGACTGAAGCCTTGAATCTGGACAAGCCTCGTCCTGCCTAACAGTGAGGGACACTGTCCAGAAGGCTGGGAAGTTGCTCAGGGAGATTCCAGAAAACAAAGAAACTGGTGGATCAGGGAATGCAGACAGATTCTCACTTTAAATCTGCTTCCAGGGAGGCAGGAGTAAATTCACCTTCTGCAGCAACCTTCAGGACAGCAAGGGAGGAGATGGTCATGTTACTACGTTAGGTTAGTGGTATTTGGAGGCAAAAAGAAGAGAGAGGGTAGAACGGCAACAAAGACCTAACCTGTTCCTGGACATATTCTGCACTAGTGAGGCCCTGTGGCTGTCACAATCCTTTGCCTGCTGAACTCAAAGTTGCCTGAATAAAACTGCAAAAGCCAACCAGACTGCACAGGTTCCTGCCACGCCTAGGACAAGGTGCTCTGTACAGCATCACACTCTGCCAAAAGAGAAAAGGAAGAGTTCAGACTATCCCACTTCTCCACCCAAAACTCCATTAACATAACCCAGATACCCAAAGCTAGCTCTGGACATGGTCTGGGGCTGCTAGTCACTGAGGAGGCAGGAAACCCTGTCCCCTGGGCTGTGCTGGTGCTGCTTTGCAAGCCCACACCAGCTGAGGTTTGTTCTGTGTCTCTTCAGAGCCTTTCTTGTGGTTTTTGTGGTAGACAGAGATATCTCAGCCCTGCAGGTGAAAGCAGGATGCATCCAGGGAAGAGCTTTCTCCTCACTCCAGCTTTTCACTGCAGCTTCTATCAAAACTGTTTCCATGGTCATTTAGTGGAAAAGTAGCCCAGCTCCAACAAGGCAGGAAATTATAGTCAGCATTCAGCATTTATCATTATTACCATTTAGCATTTGCAATTATTGTTGTGGTTTTAGCTGGGATAAAGTTCATTTCCTTCCTAGGAACTGGTACAGTGCTGGTTTGGATTTAGGATGAGAATAATGTTACTAATACACTGACGTTTTAGTGGTTGCAGAGCAGTGCTTAATCCAAGCCAAGGACTTTTCAGTTTTTCATACTGCCCTGCCAGCAAGGAGCTTGGGACTGTAGGAGAAGCTGGGAGGGGACACAGCTGGGGCAGCTGACCCAAACAGGCCAAAGGGATAGTCCATACCATATGATGTCATGCTCAGTATATAAATCCAGGGGGAGCTGGCCAGAGACTTGTGGTTCACTGCTCAGGGGCTGGCTCAGCATCAGTCAGCAGGTGGTGAGCAACTACAGTGTGTCCTGGTTTGTGTATGCTTTTATCATCATCATCATCATCATCATCATCATCATCATCATTATCATTATTATTATTTTCCCTTCTTTTTCTGTCTTATTAAGCACTCTTTCTCTCAAGCCATGAGTTGTACCTTTTCGGTTTTTCTTCTCTTTCCATCTCACTGGCGGGGAGTGAGTGAACAGCTCTTGGCTGTTTAGTTGTATACCAGGTTAAACCATAGCAATGATATTTAGTATTTTGGGTTTTAGGCAGTCCTACATATACAGAAGATGCTAAAATAGTAATGGAATCTGTTGCCTCCTCATAATGTCTTGGAAGTATGAGTAGTTCTTAGCTACAAAAGGTGGCATGTGTCCCTTTTCACTGTGTCTCCTTCAGGATTCTGCATCTACCTGCAGGCAGAGGGACAGGCAGCAGCACTACAAAGGGAGCTGAAGGGGTTGTGCTGCTCCTCTGCTGCCCTGTCACACTCCTGGCCTGTGATGTGGTTGTGCTTGATGCCCAGCTCAGGCTGCTCCTCACATGGGGGGTGGAAATGCACCTAACAAGCTCTTTTGTAGTGTTAATTCTTCCTTGTGAAGTTCCAGCCTCTCAGACAGCTCCACTGGAGGTCCCTGCGCTGCACACCCGGCAATGGCAGCATTGCCCTTCCCCATGCCCTGCCCGGGCCATTGCAGCTGACCCCAAGGGACTGAGGATGATATGTGACAACTGCCCTGGTGGCCATCTTGGTGCCATATCATGGGTGGCTTGAAGCTGAGCAGGGCTGTAGGTCCATGATGGATGCCCTGGCTAATTGAAAAGCAAAACACCACAGCTTCACGCTCTGAGTTTTCTCCAGGTGGGACAAGGAAATGCTTTTTTCCAAAAAATGAAAATCCAAGGCACAGAAAGATGTTCCAGTGAAAAGACTGTCTTGTGAATGTTCCCTCTCTCCTGGCACAAGAAGGATTTCCTTCTATTTATGCATCCTTTGTAAAGTGAGGACACCTTCCTGCTGCAGCTGGTGATGACTTTCCCTGCACTGATGGTGCTCTGTGTTAGATCTCTCTGTATTGATGTGTCCCAGTGAACATACAAGTTACTTCTCGTGGTCTTTGGGCTTAAATAGCTCCCATCCTCCACCCTGAGTAATCTACCCAGCAAAAAGTTGGGGAAGATCTGCATTCCCTGCAGATGCCTGTGAAAAAGTGGTGAGTTCCTCCCTTGTGTGTGTGCATGCTTGGTTAAGTAAGTTAATGACTGCGTGAAGCACTGACCACGGAGCTCTGCTCCCACACGTGTGTCCAAAGAGGGCAAGCTGGCAAAGCTACCTCAGGCAGAGGAGCAGGGAAAACTGTACCTAAGGAAGAAAGCTGAGCAAAGAGTGCCTCTGTAAGTCATGGCACTTCTCAATACTCCATTCAGGGGTGGAACAAGCCGGAGTTCACTTGCAGCAATGAAATGCCCCATTAATCACGTATGCCTTTGAAAGGGATATGTCAGGCTTGGCTTAGACGCCTACATCAGTACCTGATCCCATCTAGACAATGCCAGACAAGTGCTTAACAAAGCAGCTCTAGTTAGCAACTTGACTTATTTGTTAGTTTGCTAGTTAGATATAAATCAAAGTGTCATAATAAGGCAGTGATGCAGCAGCAGCTGCAGCCTCATTTAGAGGGGGACAGCCTCATTTTAGCTTTCCTGACACGAACACAAAAGATGGTAGCCACACCGAAGCCGGTAGGGACACAGCTGTATAAAGCTGCTGAAAGGTCCAAATGTGAGGGCAAATGTTACCTCCGTGAAAGAAAACTTCAAATGAGGTTAGGTCTGTGCTTTAAGAGTCTTAAACTGCCAACCAAAGAATGCTGAGCAGAAGGAATGAACCCACCCTGCAGCCGCGCTGTGACACTTGAAAATCGTTTTACCAAAGCGCTGAAGGAGCAGCACTGGTTACATCCCCAGCGCCGGTGTGTGCGTGGGAGGAGTTGCCTCATCTCTGACCTTGGTTGATTGCACTTTAAGCATAATCATTTCTGTGGTAGATTGGCCTCCCAAATTTTGCTATAGGGGCCTATTGCCAAGCTGACCTTCGAGGCAACCACACAAAACACTGTGTAGTGGCAGCAAAGAACAGTCTTAGACAGAGCTGGCAGCGCAGTGACTCAGCTCCGTTGACTTCAGCTGAGCTATATGTCTTGATATTGGCTGAGGACCAGAGCTGTGGTATCTATTTCAGGAAATGAATTTAGAACCAACAAAAAATAAATACTTCCAGATGCAGCATTGAGTCAGCACATCGCATTCAGTGCTGCTCTAATGTATTGAGTCAGTTGGTGCAGATAAATTTTTGAGCTGAATAGTTTTCTGTTTGCCTATGACATTTTTATAGAGAGCCTTGCTTCATCTCCTGCTCCACAAAACATAGGTCACAGAGCAGCTTTGCAGGTAGAGCAATTCCTACTGTTCTAAGCAGAGAAGAGGAAGGTGTGCATCACTCTGCAACTAGATGGATGCTGGTTGGGGTCTTCTGCATTTTGAGACTTCAGGCATTGATGAGGCCAGGGTGGTGAGCTTGAGAAACCAGTGGTTGGAGCCTGTGTTACACAATAGAATCATAGGATTGTTCTGGTTGGAAAAGGCCTCTAAGATCAGTGAGTCTAACCACTGACCTAACACCACCATGGCAAATTAGACCACATCCTGGTGTGTCATGTCCACGCCTTCCTTGAACACCTTCAGGGATGGTGGCTCCACACCTCCCTGGTCCCATGGTCTTCTGTCTTAAAGACAAACCAGGTGGTAGGTTGGTGGGCTTCAAAAGCACTGCTGGTGTGACAATAATCTGCAGAATTTGGCATGAATAGCCAAAGTGCCAGGCAGCCTGTCTGACCTGAAAAGTCCTGCCAGTCCTCAGTTAAGATTTCACCATTCAGTGCATGCTCTTGGAGCTGCAGTTCATTTTGGTGGTTCACAAACTCTGGTGCCTGGAGTATTTTCTGCAGCATGGTATAATCAGATGCTACAGAGCAGGGGATTCTAAGCTCTAAGTACACTTAGGTAGATTGCAGTGAATTCCACTCATGTCCTCATGTGGTTTTGCCAGTCCAATTTTGCTGCAATTGTCACAAGACAATAAACATTAGGGGATTACAAGTGCTTGGGTATGGGAAAAGGTACTTCTTTAGTGAGATGTGAGCCAGTAACTGGATGCCCAGGGAGGTTCTGAATCTCCCCTTCCCTGGAGGTGTTCAAGGCCAGGTTGGATGAGGCCTTGAGCACCCTGGGCTAGTACAAGGTGTCCCTGCCCATGGCAGGGAGATAGGATCTAGATAATCATCAAGGTCTCTTCTAACCCAAACTGTTATATAAACCTATGAACTGCATAATTCTTCTCCATGATAAGGGGACTGGAGCACTGCCTGGTGAGGAGAGGCTCAGGGACCTGGGGCTGCTATGTCTGGAGAAGACAAGACTGAAATGCTTATAAATATCTGAGGGCTGGGGGTCAGGAGCTGGGGGACAGGCTCTGCTCACTTGCTCCCTGGGATAGGATAAGGAGCAATGGATGGAAGCTGCAGCACAGCAGGTTCCAGCTCAGCATAAGGAGGAACTTTACTGTAAGGGTCCCAGAGCACTGGCACAGGCTGCCTAGAGAGGTTGTGGAGTCTCCTTCTCTGGAGCCTTTCAAGGCCTGTCTGGATGTGTTCCTGTGTGACCTGAGCTCTGGCAGGGGGGTTGGACTGGATGATCTCTTTGAGTCCCTTCCAACCCCTAACATCCTGTGAGCCTGTGAATGGTTCTTATAAAGAACTATAAAACAAGGGAATGTGTGGTGGGAATGTCAGGGCAGAGCTTTATCTTGTGACTTAGCTCCATGTGCTGCAATGGAGAGCACAGTGTATGAAAGCTTTTCATCCAAAACTCTGAGGCCTGGCATGGGTGGCAATCCAGCACGGAAGGGTGCACGTGGAGTAGTAACAACTAGTAATGCTCAGGTTAACTGCTTCTCATGATTACTGTGTCCTGTGGCAGTGCAGCCTTTGGTAAGCAAAGTTGTGTGGTGGGTCACTTGGTTAAAGCAGCAGAAGCCCTACCCCCCCCCAGGTTGTCACTAAACAACACTTCTACTCCAATCACAGGTGCAGAAACTCTACTGCATAGTGAATCCTCATCTTTAGGAAACCCCAAATACTGTAGTTTGGCTGCAAGTACAGGCAGGAAGTTGCTTAAAATCTGATTTGTGTGGTTGGTTAATGAGTTTAGTACCGTCAGGAGCATTGTTTGATTGTTACAGGCATTTTCCACACATTGCCAC
The DNA here is from genome assembly GCA_013399775.1 of Semnornis frantzii. Taxonomy (NCBI): domain Eukaryota; kingdom Metazoa; phylum Chordata; class Aves; order Piciformes; family Ramphastidae; genus Semnornis; species Semnornis frantzii. The sequence goes on along the minus strand of VWYK01030515.1, from coordinate 21,710 downwards.
AGCAGTTAGTGCTGGCTGATGGTGCCCAGCTCCACCTGGCACTTTTGCTGGCATGGGGTTGACACAATTCAGCACCTGACAGACAAAGAGAGGAAATGGGTTCTTCTTCTGCTCATTTTCCTGTGCACATGGCAACCACACTGTATCTGCTAGAATATTTTTTGCTACATCCAGCAGCTGGATTTCTCTTCTATTGGAAATCATCAGCAAAATCCCTGCTTGAGGAGGAAGAGGAGTTTTAGTCTTGGGAATCTTGTTGATTTGATTGATGACCAGGGCCAGTCATGCTAAGGTGTGGGATGGTTAAGCTTCCTAGGAGGTATCATTGTCCCTGGTACAAGTGTTCTTCACATGCCAGGGAAGAACAGTGCTAATTTACTTGTGCATTTCCAGAAGGGGTAAAAGAGTGAGACCTTCACAGCAGAAATGCCACATGGATGTCTGGAGCTTTTGGAGAAAAGTGTATTTGAACATATGTGCAATTGTACTGCTTGACTTCCAGCACTTCTCAGTGCATTTGCGTCACTGCAAGCTGTACTCATCCTTAGTCTTAAGCCATCCTTATTTACTCTTAAAACCTCTCTGCAGATGGGGAAGGTCTAAGGTTTTACACCTGTCTGCTGCAGCTGAGGACACTGTTGTTCTCCAGCTGTTTGTTGAACTTTTTATCCCCTGTTGAAGGCTACCTAGAACATATGACACCCACTGGTGCCTTCCCACCTGGAACATATGACACCCACTGGTGCCTTCAAGCAGGGAGCCTGATGTTTCAGTTTTAGCTCATCTAATTTTGCTGTAACCCATTTCACTTGGAAGAGCCCTACCCTAATTGTAAATGACTCCTGCTTCTGGCTGGTTTCTAGTTAGGTTGCAGCCACTTGTACCCTTTCCCAAGTGCAGGTGTAAGCAGGCTTAGGGCAGCTTGGTGAGTATGAAGCAGGCTGGTGACATTTTTTATGTCAGTCTGACCTTGGCCTTCGTTTTTCTCGTGTCTTTCAGGAAACGCTTTGGGAAGCCCATGAAATAAACACCAGTGGGCTGGGCAATGCTCAAACAATGAGATTCTTTGAGTAATGTAGATCAAACCCATTTAAGATACAGCGAGACAAAGTAGTCTGACAGAAGAGCTGGACCGGCTGTCACCCAGCAAAGGAGCTTCCAGAGCTCCTGCAAAGTTTTCAGGGCTGTGTAGCTGCCTCACATCCATTTCTTGTGCCCTTTTTTTTTGGTCACACAGCTGCAGCAGATCTGCTTCAGTAACCTGGGTTACTTCAGCTTCATTTGTGAAGTCAGAGTGCCTCAACAGCAGTAGATAAGCACTGTGACCACAGCAGAACTCCTTGAATTTGGCTTCTTTGCTGTGCAAAGGCCCCTGGGGCAGAGCAGGCTGTTCTTGCTGGCTAGGTGGTAAGGTGATAGTTTCTTCTATGCAAAGGGCAACCTGTGCCAGGCTGAACAACCTCTTCCAGCCTTTCCTAGGAAAAAAGCTGTGGTCTATTTGTCAGCACCACAGTGCTCACAGAAACCTGCTGGCCACATCCTTGCCACCCAGCCAGCAGGAGCAACAGACAGTGGAGCCACAGGTGAGATTAGGCATATTTTATCTGTTTTCCCCCAGATTTGTGCTATTAAGAGAGATTAGTCTATAGGGTAGGGAACTTCCCAGTTGCTGCTCTCCAATGTGAGAGCTGGGTTGTCTTTAGGCTGCCAGGAGAAGTTGTGTGTATAGGGATCTGGATATGCTGGAGTGCAAGCTGGTGAAAGAGTTTCCTGTGCTTTTTCCCTTTCTGGTTTTGGAGTGTGTTGTGGGAAAGGACAGGTCCCATGTGTGAGCCAGGGCAAGCCTAAGGCAGTGCTAGAAGCTGAAGGTGGGAGCAACAGCAGGGCAGCCTGCAATAGAGGAGGTTCAAACCTCTGTTCACTCAAACAGTCCTTGAAGTCCAAAAGGAATGTGCCTGTAAGGAGCACAGGAACGCTGGTGCAGGAAATGGCCCTGGGCTTGTTTCACCTTTGTGTCTCCGGGATATGGACACCAGTGCATTGTGCACAGGAGAACCTACCCCAGTCTGTTTGCAAAACAGAACAACAAACCCTGCTTGTCTCGGTTTAAAAGTAGGTTTTGGTGGCAAGATCACAGAGAATGAGGGCTGATGCTCTCAGAGTTGAGCCGTCGGCGGAGGGTTTGAGGCTGGGAAACCCTGGCCAGCCCGGCACAGTGCTGTGTAGCAGGCATGACAATGCCATGTAAAAGAAGTTCCCTGAAAGGCTTTCAGAAGTCAGAGCGGCTATACAACAGCCTGGGAGCTTGTTAGCTCCCTTGCTACATCTGCCTTGAGATGAACAAGAGCCCCCATCAATGCCACTTCGCCCTTCTGTACCGCAGGGCCCGCGCCCACCCCACCTGCTCAGGACAGACCCCCAGACAGACAGACGGAGGAGGATGCACTTGCTCTTACCCCTACACTTCTCTTTCTCCCCTTTTTCCCTTCCATGGCTTTTTGCTTTTAAAGGTTGCTGCTGACAAATCTATCTATTTGGGGCAAATTGTCAGTGAGAAACTTCCGCTCGAACTCTTTGGGACAAAACTGCCTCTTTGAAAGGGTAAATCCCGTTGCATGAAGGTCTGAACAATGGCCAAATGTGTTGCTGCTACTGCTGCCGCTGCTGCTGGGGCCGGGGCTGTGACAAAGAGCGGATTAATTGGTGCCGCGGCTGACTGGTTCGAGATGGCTCCACTCAGCCCGCGCCGCGGGGAGCCCCATTGACTGGGCCCCGAGTCCCACTTTTCACAAACTCCAAACAAAAGTCAATTTCTTTTTTATAAGGCGAGGGAAGAGAAGGAGGAAAAAAAAAAAAAAAAAAAAAAAAAAAAAAAAAAAAAAAAAAAAGAAAAAAAAAATCAGTTCATGTTTGAGCTCGGGAAGTTGACTTGTTGGATTATAGGGCGTCATGCATCTCTCTGCCTGTCTCTCTCCTGCTTGAAAGTTGCTTCTGCTCCCTAAGACAGGAGTGAGGGTGGGGAAAAGGGAAGCTGTGTCCGTTAGTGTGAACGGGAGAGTGGGCTCTGGGGGATGCCAAGCAGCCGTGCTGACCACCAAGACACAGCTCTGCTTTAGTGGAACATAGGAGGTGTCACCTCAGCATGAGGATAGTGGAACACAGAAGGTGTCACCTGAACATGGGGATAGTGGAACACAGAAGGTGTCACCTCAGCATGAGGATAGTGGAACACAGAAGGTATCACCTCAGCATGAGGATAGTGGACCACAGAAGGTGTCACCTCAGCATGAGGATAGTGGAACACAGAAGGTGTCACCTCAACATGAGGATAGGGGAACATAGGAAGTTTCACCTGAACATGAGGAGAAACTTCTTTACAGTGAGGGTAACAGAGCCCTGGAGCAGGCTGCCCAGAGAGGTTGTGGAGTCTCCTTCTCTGGAGACTTTCCAAACCTGCCTGGATGGATTTCTGTGTGGACTACCCTGAGTGATCCTGCCTTGGCAGGGAGGTTGGACTTGATGGTGTCCGGAGGTCCCTTCCAACCTCTAAAGGTTCTGTGAATCTGTGGGATAAACTTCTCCAGTCATCTGAAGCTGTTCTCAAAGGTATCCACCTGCAGGGCATTCAATCCTTAGGTAGACAGTGCTGACAGGCAACAGAACCAAGTTAGATCAAAGTGAACACACCCATATGGGACTTCAGGACTAGCAAAGTCTTCTGCTGTCTTATAACAGGGAAGGGTTTTTTTCATGTGAAAGTAGGCAACACAAGTAGATGTCTCCTTCTTAAGTAACCTTTGACTTCCTCTGACCCTAAGCAGGTCCCACCTCCTTAGAGTTTCCCAAGTGGTATTCCTGTGCAGTCAGAAAAACTATAATATATATAGGAGCAGACAGAGAGAAAGAGAGAGGGAGTAGGAAACCCAGGGGGGTTATTCTTGTGCATACAGATGTTAATAGCCACTACCAAGTTGGCACAGCTTCTGCAGCTGAGGTTGTGCTGCGGCATTTTGGGAAGTTAATCCCTGTGATTGCTTTGATAACCTTGTGGTATTTGAGATATCACTTAATCAATATTTAGCTTTTCTTTTAGAAATAATGATCCCCCAAGGCGAGGGCGAGGCTATTGTCAGCTGTAACTGCTGCCTCTCTCCTGCTGGCGGTGGTATAGTGTCAGATCTCCTACTTACCTGCGATTTATTGGCATATAGTTTGTCTTTGCAGGAGGACGTTTCACGCTAGATTCTGCTTCTCCCTTTCCTGCGGAGTGAATCCTTTGATCTGACCCTCACTAATTGCTTTGACACATGGAGGAGGGAGTAGGGCATCCAGCAGTTAAAGTTAATGCCCCTGATTTTTTTAATCATAACTTTCTACAAGCTGCTCTTAATTGAAGAGGAAACAGAGTGTGTTTTGTCATCCACAGCTCTGCTGCAGGCTGCCTGGCAGGCAAACAGGGCTTGAAACCAGGGTAGAAGGGTAGAGAGTGTGGCACTTTGGTTTGAAGTTCATGGTAATTCTCGTGTGTTACTTCTCTGTGCACTCTGTGGATGAACTTGTGAGGTTTTTTTAAGGTCCACGTAAAGCAAGGACACATTTTATTCTGTCCACTTTTCATGTAGAACTATCTTTGTGAAAAGTGTGAGCCAGTGAGGACATCTCTCCCTGCTATCCATGTAGCTGGGCAAGTATAGCCTAACTTGAAAAGAGCTTCTGGCTTCACTGATGAGCTGTAGGATTTAACCCCCACCCCAAACCTTTGACTATGACCTTTGCTATGCCACTGTGTTTGCTTTTATCCTGTACAATGTTCTTTGGCTTTCAGCTAGCCTGACACTGGAAAGACTCCAGTATCTTCCCAGGCTGATCTTCTTTCTTCCTGCGTTGTAAATCTCTATACAGTCCAGAATTCACCTATCTCTGAATTTATTAGTAAACAGAGAGAGACAGGAAACAACAGATCTGTAGAAAGGTAAAATTATTTGGTTTATTGTTTCCCTTTTTTGTTCTCTGTACAAGAATCTATTAGGGAAACTACGAAGATATGAAAGGTGAAGTCTCTTGTGTTATATCTTGTCTGGCACAGAGGTCTGTAGGAAGCAGAGAGGTCCCATGCTGGTGTTTTCCTTACTGTTGGATATGCCCTTAAACTTTTCATGGTTTCCTTAGAGGAGCTTCATTAGTGTGCAGAAGACAATACAAAGAATTATCCTTTTCATTGTGTCCCTATTCTTATGCTTCTGGCTGTCAGCTACCAAGCTCTGCTAAAGCTAAAGATGGTAATTTTCAGGAACTCCAAGGTAAGGAATGGTCTGATATGTCAAAGGTGTTGGAAAAATCAAAGGGAAAGAGGCTGGAGAAGAGGCGGTTAGAATTGACTAGAAGGACATCATTAGTGATTTGAGAGAGAGCAATTCCTGCAGAGTGAAGTGGCTGAAAACCAGACTGCCGAGTGTCAGGGAGGTGAGTTCAAGAGAATGGGAGTAAACTAGTCATTTGAAAGGATAAGAGGTAAAGGAGATGAGAAAGGCATAATGGTATGTAGAGGAGGGTTGTTTTTGCAGACTTCAGAGGCTTATTTGAAAACAGACGAAGAGGGTGAGCCATAGAAAGGGTTTGCTGGTGAGTCGTGAGTCTGGAGTAGGAAAGTGCTGATCAAAGAATCAGAAGGGGCAGGAGGAGGCTGAAGGGACCCTAGCAAGGAGTGGATGAAGGAAGGATTTTTTTTTCCCTCAAGGATAAATGCAAAGGTACAGAGGATGAACACAAGGTTCCTGGAGGATTCGACAGACCATCAGCCTGGGTGAAGCAAGGCAATTTGGAGGTGGCAGAAATAGTTGGTGTGGGAGGGCAACAAGGGAAGTTGAGAGAGGAATTATAGGTAACTATCACCAGACTGATGGACTACAGGGAGAAGAAAAAAAGACAGAGAAATCAGAGGAGCCAAAAGGTAGCTGGAGAGTGCCTAAGGTGTAAAAGGCAGAAAACAGCTATGCAAAAAGGGCTGCTGAGCTGGCAGCTGAAACCTGAACCTCTTAAAATAGGACTCGGGCTGCAAAAATCAACAAGAGAAATCCGATCGGCAACAGTGAGAAGAAGAAGGAATGGTTATCAGGAACACACTTATTATAAGGCAGCAGAGAAAACAGAGGAGAAAGGGACCAGCACCACAGCAGGCAGGCATAATGGAGCTCACAGTGAGGCAAAGAGAGCAGGGGACACTCCAGTGCCATTATACACAGGGCACTGAGACATATTCATCTAGTTTCAGGTGTGCCCATAAGGGTTTCCAAAGCCCAGACTCCTGCCTCAATTGGTGCAATGGGGAAATATAAAGGAGATATAAAGGAGATAAAACTAAGACAACAGTACCCAGGGAAGGCTCTGTGGATTCTCTTATGTCCTTTTGCATCCATGCAAAATCCTTAGAATCCCTAGAACTCCTTGGAGATCAGGATTTGCCTCTTGGACAGGTGGGCTTGCTTCCTGAGCCTGTCGTTGTTCCTCCCTACCTAGAAAGCCTAGTGTCCAGCAGCAGATTCTCCTGCTAAGGCTGGACCAAAGGCTTTCCTTTCACTGCTGCTTTTCTCTTCAGTGCCCAGGATGCACAGACAGGCTCCTGTAGAAACCCAGAGGCACTTGAAAAACTCCTGATTTTGGAGGTGCTGCCCTGGCTTTCCCTTCACCTCTGTCACTGAGCAATGCTGAGCAGCTCAGTCACCCTGTCTGTGTCTAAGGCTGCTTTGCACTTCTAGTCCAGCTCCTCCACAGAGCTCTGGCAGTGTAGAGGGGCTGTAGAGAATTGAAAAATAGCAGTTGTGGTTTGTTTGTGGGTTTTTTATCACAAGAGCTGTATGGATGGCTCTTGGCTTCCAACAGAAGCAGCCATGAGGCACTATATCTGCTGGCACAAGCCAGGCAACAGGGCAGAGCTGATTTTTGATGCCTACCAGACACGCAGATGCTGTAGTAGGTGCTAGAACACCAGGTGCACTGGGCTGCACTCTGCCCACACCAGCTGGGGCCATCAGCTCAGCCCCACTGGGTAAAGACATTTAACAACAGGGTATGAACACAAGGCTGCTGCAGAGCATGGGGGTGAGCAGAGTGATGAAGCCTCCTGCTCCTCAGAGCCCAGGATGAGACAGACACTATCTTTTTTTTTTCTTTCTTTCTTTCTTCCTTCTAAAATAAACACATTTGGAGTGGAAACCACCAAGGAGCAACAAATAGACAGCCTTGTTCTGGTTTGTATGCAGTCACTCTTGAGTGTTGAGCTGACTATAAAGAGGCAAGGGACAAGGGCTGACGTCTCTGTTGAGTCTGTGGGCTGCTTCTCCATGGAAAGGTTCTGCAGATGGAGAAAGTCCATATGAGCCTCCTAGGCTGGGAAGTCAGCTCATCACAGCCCTCAGGGCTGAGGAGGTGGCAGGGTGGAATTTCTAGTCCAGCCAACACTGGAATTGGAAGGTTTGGAGTTCTTGAGTTCTGTCTCCAACCTTTCTAAGAGTCCTGGTTTTGCTGGGGTAGAATCATAGGACAGCCATGGCCTGCAACCCACTAGGAGTTCTGAGTCTGCCATTGGTATCATTTAGCTGCTTCATTAAATCCATTTTTGCCTGTGATTTTTTTTTCCTTTTTTTTCCCCAATCCCCTCTCTCTGCTGGGAGGGATCGTTGGGTGATGGACCAGCTGCTGAAGTTTAAGCTCAGATCTGGGCTAAATGTAGACACCAAGGCAGCTGAACTCAATGAGCTGTGTGCCCAGGACTTTGCTCTCATTTTCACCTAAAAAGGGCCTCTTTTTTTGGAGTTATTTGAGAAAACAAAATGAATGCATTCCAGGAGCCCTGGTTTCTGCTCTCTGCCTGTAACTTCATTTTGTGGTGATTTATATGAAATCATTGTGGTTTCTGGGTGACAAGTGACCACAAATTTAATTTAACAGCACACTGACAGGTTCTGTAAGGCTGTCAGGGAAAAATAATTTCTATCCTCTAGAAAAGGTTAGGCTGAGCTGAATGGAGGCATCAGCCTCTAACTGCTGCCTCTTTTACAGGCTCTGAAACATGGCTTTAAGATCAGAGTCAGAAAGTTAAGTCCTGGTCTGAGCATACACAGCTCAAGAAAAGAGGTAATGAAAGCCTCAGTTGCTGTGAACTGTTTCAATAGATCATTTATTGAGTCTGAAATAACAGGTTTAAAGTGTCTGTTGTGTTCATTGCTGATGGAAATATCTTATGCTTTACTCTGAATCAGACAGGTTTTCCCAATTAAATTGGGTTATTTAAGATGCAAAGGCAATTAAAACTGTACTGCAAGACATCTCAACTGTTTTTCATTGGAGACCTCTGTAGTGCTTGGTATTGTATAATCAAGCAGGAGATTAATTTCACTCTAGAAACCTGAATTGCAGAATTGGTTATCCCTATCTCCCTTTATGCTGAGAAAAAGATATATTTCGTGGTGCATTCCTCAGATTTCAAATTCTGGGTGAGATGAATTGCACTGCAAAAGTACCAGTTTAGTAGCAGCCCTATGTTGGAAGCAGAAAGCACAAGCAGTTAAACCCAGCAAAGCTCAGCACTGCTGATAAGCATCCAGCATTCAAGCAAGCACTGAGGATGGGTGAAGATGCAGGGGTCCATGTTGTGATGGCACCAAGGAGAAATGTGGGCTGGGGCTAGGTGTGGTCCTGGTGATCCTTTTCTCCTGCTGGTTGTGGCAGTTAACTTAACCTGGCAGAAACTGACTTGCCCAGCAGAAGACATCAATGTTGAGAGGTCTATCAAGTAATGTCCATGTAATTGAAAAGCCCACTTAGTGATTTGGCTGCAATCCCACCCCCACACTTTATACAGGAATAGAAAACTGAAATCTAAACATTAGCCCTTTTTGGACCAAATGTATAGATCAGAATTGGACACTGAAGCAGCAGGGACAGATTGGTGGCTTTGTCCTCCTGGCCCATCCCAGAAGGGGTGGTTTTTGGTAAGACTTGCAGCCTGAGCTACCCCAAGTGTGTATTTTACCTCAGGGGTGGCTATGGTAAGATTTGCAGCCTGAGCTACCCCAAGTGTGTATTTTACCTCAGGGGTGGCTATGGTAGGATTTGCAGCCTGAGCTACCCCAAGTGTGTATTTTACCTCAGGGGTGGCTATGGTAAGATTTGCAGCCTCAGCTACACCAGGTGTGTATTTTACCTCAGGTGATTGCACTTGCAGTTGTATTTTCTGAGAGCTACAAAGGGATTTCTGAGACTTACCACTAGCAATCTTAGAGCATCTGTTGATGTTGCAAGTGCAGGTAAATCACAGAACCACAGAAACATGCAGGTTGGCAAAGCTCCTCAGGAACACCAAGTCCAACCTAGAACCCTACTCTACAAGATTCACCTTAAACCATAGCCCCAAGCACCACATCCAAACTACCCTTAAACACATTCAAGACTGGGGACTCCACCACCTCCCTGGGCAGCTCATTCCAGTCCCTGACCACTCTCTCTGTGACAAACTTTTTCCTAATGTCCAATCTAAACCTCCCCAGCCTCAGCTTGAGGCCATTCCCCCTTGTTCTGTCTCCAATCACCTGTGAGCAGAGCCAAGCAGCAGCCTCTCCACAATGTCCCTTCAGGTAGTTGTAGACAGCAGTGAGGTCTCCCCTCAGCCTCCTCTTCCTCACACTAACCATCCCCAGCTCCCTCAGTGTTGTTATTAATTATTATCAATCATAAGGCCTTTTCCAACCAGATGATTCTGTGATTCTGTGGTTGAGAGATAAGTCCACCCACAAACACCCCCTTAATGTCTGAGCCCTGGCAAGAATGCCAGGGGACTCAGGTCTTGCTGAATTTGCCCTTCATGCAGCCTCCTAAGAACCTAAAAGCAGCTGCCTGCTTCCTGCCAGGTGAATCTCAGACAAGTGTTTAAGGACATTATTGTTGAAGAAGGCAAAACCTAGAAGAATGGAAACATCATCATCATCATCATCATCATCATCATCATCATCATCATCATCATCATCATCTCCTACTCACAAACCAGGAGAAGTGTAGAGGGAATGAAGGTAGGATTCATCTGACCACAAACCAGACAAGTGTAGTATTGACTGCAGCTGTTGAAGTTTGGCACTCAAACTCTTCATACTATGGGGAAAAAAATAATTCTATGCCAGTGACACAGCAGAAATTTGATTACCTGCATTCTCCCTCAGCAGCCTTGTTTTGGCATTAGTGGCTTAGCATTAGCAGCTAAAGTAGCTGAAGTTCTGGGCTGCAAGAGCTGACTCGAAAATAAACTTTGTTTTGGAGAAAATGTAGGCAGCTTACAAAAGAATTAGCTGAATGTTAGCAGATAGGAGTGGAACAAGGAAGAGGAGAACCAAGGAGGTTAATTCTGCATCAATGAAGTAACTTCAGATGAAGGCCAGCCCAGTGACAGTGAAAACAGACAAGAAATCAAGAGGCCCTCAGATAGCATTAACTGATGGGACTTGAGCAGGTGATGGATGGAATGGGTATAGTGAGCTGGAGTGAGAGCTCCTCTCTGGAGGCACCCAGCTTAAGGTGTAACCTAAGAACTAACAAAAGACCAGTTGGAAGCCTTCACTTAGACTTGGCATTCTCTGCAGGACCCCTGGCTTGGACACTCTCACAGTGGTTAGTGTGTGTTAACCCAGACCATCTAGACAAACCTAGCACAGTCTGTATCCCTTGTTCCGTACCATTTGCATCATACTCAGGTCCTGCACTAACCAGTACACCCTCATGAGCCCTCATTCCCCTTCCAATCCTTTGATACAACAGATATGATTCTCTTGGTCTGTGCACTGCTCCTGTAAAGAGTCCATAAAACACCTCCAGAATGTGAGTTGATTTAGTTCATGAGTTTGGGCTCCAGCTGTTCTGGTGGTCACTCTGTGTGTTGTGTGGAGTTGCTGGGCACCAAAGCCATCTCTGCTTGGGTGACTGCTGCCCTTGCACTGCTCCCCATAAGGCTTGTCCTTGCTGGTTCAGGTGACTCCTGCTGTAATAATTCCCACAACATGCGACTCAAATCATGGGATTTGAGAGGGACCCCCATGCCAATTCACACCTCTCAATTATACCCTTACCCTAAGGCTTCAGCTACTTTAGCTGCTAATGCTAAGCCACTAATGCTAAATGAGACTATTCAGGGAGAATGCAATTAAATCAAATTTCTTCTATAGTACTGGGACAGAGTTAATTTTCTTCATGGCACCTTGTAAGGGGCTATGGTTTGGATTTGTGCTGGAAAACAGCCTGGGTAATTCAGGGATGTTTTTGTTACTGCTGAGCTGTGCTTACACAGAGTCATCAAGGCCTCTGCTGCTTCTCACAGTACCACACCAGTGAGCAAGCTGGAGGAGCACAAGAAGCTGGGAGGGGATAGAACTGGGACAACTGAGCCCAACTGACCAGAGGGATATTATGCTCAGCATATAAAGCTAGAGGATGGGGGGAGGCTTGGTGGGTGGAGGGTGTTCAGTGATCATAGAATCACAGAATGTCAAGGGCTGGAAGACCCTCAAAAGCTCATCCAGTCCAACCCCCAGGCCAGAGCAGGATCACCTAGACCAGAGTACACAGGAACACATCCAGGCAAGTTTTGAATATCTCCAGAGAGGGAGACTCCACAACCCCCCGTGGCAGCCTGTTCCAGTGTTCTGTCACCCTCACAGGGAAAAAATTCCTCCTCATGTTTAAAGAAAACTTCCTATGCCCTCAGCTTCCACCCATTGCCCTTTGCCCTGATGGTGTTCACCTTCCCAAGTCTCCATTATGTGTGATGATGGAGCCTTGCTTTCCTGGGGGTGGCTGAACACCTGCCTGTGGATGGGGAGTGAGGAAGGAACCTATTTTGCTTTGCTTGTTTGCACAGCTTTTGCTCTACTTATTGGACTTCCCTTACCTCAGCTCATGGTTTCCTCACTTTTGCCCTTCCCATCTCTCCCACACCCCTCTGGGAGGGAGGGAGGGAGTGGTTGTGTGGTGTTGCAACTGGGTGTTTAAACCCAGTTGCTGGCTGGGTTTAAACCATGACAAGCCATCAAACCTACATGATGCCAAGCCTCCTTCAGGACCTTGCGTGCAGGAACATAGAAGGCATTTTCAGCTGAAGACATTTTTGAAAGGTACAGCTCAAATTCCCTCAGAGTTATAGGTTCATCACTAGGACATACAGGGGAC
>VWYK01030506.1:0-15630 GCA_013399775.1 Semnornis frantzii | reverse complement strand
CTGAGAACACTAACGATGGAGGGCTGTGAATACAAAACCTCCCACCAGGAGTTGATCAGAGATCTTTTGTGTTTGTCCACAAGTTCATACGGTCAGGTAAGGAAAAACCCCTTTTAAATTGATGTATTTGGAGCTTTTGTTGATCTCTTCAAAACATGAAGATCCCAAAAATGTAACGATATATTTCTGTGGCAACATGAAATATTTGCTTGCTTTGTTTCTATTAGTTGCTAGTTTTGGCATAGTTTTTGCTTTAAACCCCTTCTTTGTCAAATAAAGAACTAGATGTAGAGGCTGCCAACTTAAGTTACAAATACTAAATATTTTGAGGGACTTTACTACTACTTATTCTGCACCTAATTTTATTTCTGTGCCCAAGTAATTGAAATGGTTAAGGATGTTATTTTTGTATAGTCTGCTTTTGATTCAGAAAACTTTTCTAGTAATATGTCTCTTCCCACAGGTCAGAAGTAAAGCTCAGCAAGCATTCTTCACAGCTCTGGGAACATACAATTTTTGTTGCAGAGATATTATTCCCTTGGTTTTGGAGTTCTTGCGTCCAGACCGGCAAGATGTCACTCAAAAGCAATTTAAAGTACTGTATCATTAACTTTGTTTTATGTCTGTCTTTTGAAAGCATTCTTATAGGACAATTTTTAATGGTTGAAGTGGGATTTGCTTGTTTATCAATGCACCAGTTCTCATGGCACATACCTTACATATGATTACTGTAAGGAATTACTTGGATTAGCTAAGTTGTCAAAAGAAAGTTTCTGTTTATTTGTGTTACCCATTTCATTATGTGTTCAGATGTTAAAAAAATTGTCTGTGAACAACTATTTTTAAATTATTAAATGGAGACTGAAAAGTCATAGTCCAAGGTGGTAAAACTCAGTAAGCAGTTCTGCATCTGTAACAGGAGTAGAAAATAGCATGAAGTGGACAAAAAAGTTGATCACCTAAATAAGTTACAGTAAATCAGGTGGATTTTATTATGAAGTGGGATGTAATCGCTAATGTTGTCAGGCCTGGAAATGGTGCAGATGTTCAAAAACATGGTCCCTGCCTTCCTCATCACCCTCATCAGTCCTGACCAGCGATGCAAGTTGTACTCTCGTCACATGGTCAGAACAGTAGCCATGGCTGCTCATCCTGCTCAAGCTACCTGATCAGTGCTATCAGACAGCATGTGATTACGTCATTTGCATATCTTGCAACCCCTCTTCTTGTGTTTTGATGATTGCTTTTTTCTGCCATCTTCGTACCTCCCTTTTTAATTCCACGTCTCCTTGCACATAATCCACAGCATTTTCTTACTATACCTGAATTTGGTATTTCTGATATTGCTATCAGGCAGTCTTAGCCTCTGTGATATTACCGCTGGAATTACCTTGGTGCTGTTGCTATTGTAAGACTGTTTGCCAAAAGGTCCGCAAGGTTTCCTTCCAATTTCCTGTGAGATCTGGTTATTTCTGACATAACTCACATTATCATCTGTGAAATCCAACCTCTCTTTGTTTCGTTTTGTGTAACTGTTGATAGTGTCTCACAGTCATATTGACCAGCTTGTTGTGTCATGCCCAGCAGTTATCCACAACCCATCCAGCTGGCTTTATTTCAGGGGTCTGGTTAACAGCATTATGATTTGCCTGCAACCCAAACACAACTAAATTCACAGAAAGACCAAGTCTGGTACAATTATTCTATCATCAAATAATCTCCTATATAATGTAATTCAGAAATCAGTCAGCTGTGCTGTGGATAAAATAATTGTCAGGGCTTCTAATCAAGAGGATTCTGCGACAGATCTTCAGTATTTTAACAACAAAGCCACATAGCTGAATATTTCTGGTACATTTTAATGGTTTGGTAACAGGAAGATCGATTTTTATTCTATGTGGGTGCACACTTATGTAGATAGATACTGTTTATATGTGAACAGCACTTTAGCTTTCTGAAATCACATTTTTTTATTTTATAGGGTGCCTTATATTGTCTTCTGGGAAATCACAGTGGAGTATGCTTGGCAAATCTTCACGACTGGGACTGTATTGCACAGACGTGGCCAGCAATTGTTTCTTCTGGGCTCAGCAAAGCTATGTCTTTGGAAAAACCATCCATAGTTAGACTCTTCGATGACCTAGCAGAGAAAATCCATAGGCAGTACGAAACAATTGGGTTGGATTTTGCAGTAAGTTGCTGATTGCTTTGTGTTAACATCTTGGATTCAGAGAGCATTTGATTACAGAAATGCTTGAAACTCACATCTATTGCTTGAGTTAGTGTTCTGATCTTGACTGCATTCCCGTTTTGCTTATAGAAGAATGCAGACTCACTCATCAGTGGGATAAATGTCATGGTATTCAGTTTTAAGAATGTGTGCCAATTAGTCTTTTAGAAACTGTTTTTATGCTTAAATACCAAAGTTTGTCTTCAGTTTAAAATAGAATAAAACTGTACTTGGAGGAATGATAGCTACTGTGACCTAAAAAAGCTTTTTTCTGTACTTCACAGACCTGTGTATGTGGACAGAAAATTCTGTACTGTCGTTGTTTCAAAACAAATTTTAAAAGGGTCAGCTTGCTCCCCGGTCCCAAATTTTTGCCTTCTTTGTCAACAGGTTCCAGAGAGATGTGTTGAGATAGCTGTCATGCTGCAAAAATCAGAACATCCAAATTCAAATTTCACAGGTCTAAGTTCTGAAGAAATTCAGTTAGGAATTCAGCGACAGAAAGAAAAGAATGTGGAGGCTCTGCGGTAAGTTAAACGTGCCTTGACACCAGCTTAGACTGGCTGATACTTACCCTGTATTAAATGTGTAATAATCCAAAAGCAATAAACAAAACCTTAAACTTGACAAATTGAGAATGCCTAAGAATTGTTGCAGTGTGTCTTGACTTGACATCCTCTCCCTTCTCTCCCTTCCCTTCTTCCCTCCTGTTGAGAAACTTTTATTCCATTTTAAATTATTCTCTTGGTATCATTTGGTCGATGATTCTCTCTTTCCTTCAGAAATTACGAAAACTTGGTCAACATGCTGCTAGACTGTGTGGAACAAAGAAATCTGTAAGTCTCTCTATCTTTTCATGAGAAATTTTGAGGGGAGGTGGATTAGAAGTGACTGCATGAATAGATACAGTTGCATCAAGTGCAGTGAGCATGGCTAGAACTGAGTAGTACTTTCTCCCCTCCTTGAGTTAATTGTCCAAAAGGCAGTATCACGGTAGCAGTCTTGCATAAAATGGATTGCGGTAAAGAATTAAATGAGTCTGTAGTTTATCTTCACTGGAGACATGATTTGTTGATATAAGGTGTCTTTACATCTTGGAGTTAAGCTGTGTCATTAGTTAGTTTAACTGGATGGTTGTGGGGGTTTTTTTGTTTGTGGGTGGTGATTTTTTTGGTTTGTTTTTTTTTTTGTTCCGGGGAAAAGTCTCTCTTTCTGCACAATATTGGCTTCCACATAAATTTGTATTGGTAGCATAATATTTGTGTTTAAAAACTTCAGAAGAATATCCCTTTAGGTCTGTATTTTACATTTGCCAAGGTCAAAAAGGAACCGTTAAGTTTGATTGCACTTCTGTGTTCATAGAATACTGGAGATTTTCCTAAATGACAGTTAAACTTACTTGCCATAGCCATGGCACAGAATATTACTTAGGTTAGTGCAAACATACTGCATAATCTTAGCACATAAGGTGTTTTCTCTGCAAAAAGTACCCTTTTTATTGTCTGGTTGTAATATTCCTCTTTTGTTTGCTTGTTTTCCTCCTCAGTCCCTGGAAGTTCGAGCACATAAGCATTGGTTTTCTGTCTCTGCTCTTGAGAGATGATAGGATATTGCCTGTCCGTGCAATCAAGTTTTTTGTGCAGTGTCTCAACCATGATGCAATTGTAGTTCGTAAGGTAAACTCAACAGGATTCTGTCTGGTTTGCAGCACATTGGGGCATAGATCAGATGTTAGTGGTGTTTGGCTGTGATAAAGCACAAAAACAGAGGCGTACATCCCTCTTCACCTTTCCAGCCATGGATATGTGCAAAATCCAAGAAGATGACAGTCTTGACAGGGCTGTAGCCATGTTGCGTTGTGTCAAGTCTCTGAATTGAAAATGCAGATTGTGCCAATTCATTCTTACTTATATTGGAATTCTTTTGTAGATTTTTCTTATACAGACGTCTGATTTTTCTGAAGCTTATTACTTGAATTACTGTTGAAATTAATAATAGTTATTAATTACAAATATTAATTTCAATATTAATATTTTAATTAATATTTTAAAATTTGGTAAAATTCCCTGAGATTCTTTGGATTTTCAGTCAACAGGAAGTAGTTGGACAAAGAGTATTTATAAACATGGAATTAAGCAGTTTAAACAAGCAGAGCTTGGAAAATAGGAACACAAATCCAGGAAAAAAATCTAACTATGCTTATGGAGCCTTAGCATTAACTCTAGCATATGTACTCATGATGCTTTGGTCCCTGAGTAAGTTTCCTGTACAAAGATGCTTCCAAAACTCGTGGTCATGATCCCGGGGTAAAATACAAAATATTCCAGGCGGAGGGAAGGAGAGAAGAACTGAGTTGCTGCTAAGCTGCTACTGCAAGCCACAAACATGTGGCCTCAGTGATTCCCAGTTAAGGAGCTGTGAATGGGGTGCTGCTCCCGTGGAGGGTCAGTGCGGAAAGGCAGGGTTTCTAAATCATCCCCCATTGAATACATCATTTTGAAGATGAAACTGGCCAATAAGCACTAGCATCATTGTTCTGGTCAATGAATTTGAAGCTCTCTGCCTAGTGTGACCACGAAGGCATGCTGAGGGACAGCATGAGACACCTGACATGTGGTGCTAAGCCCCTAGCCCTCAAGCCTTTGCCAGAGCCAAACCCTCCACTGTTCGCTCATCTACTCATCTCCCAGACCTGCAACAGGAGGAGGAGAGCAAGGGTTAAAATGTATTGGCAGGATTTATGCTCTACCACGACAGACCCATATTTTATGTATTTTATTTGTACCTTTCATTCCTCTTGTTTACCTCAGTGAGGCTCAAAACTTAACAGTCACCTCTTTCACAGAAAAAAGTTACTGTCTGGGAGGTTTTTCTGGGCCATAAAGATGACACTTAAATCGTGTCCTGTATTCCCCTCAAATGAGTGAGATTACTTCATTACAGGAGTATCAGCCACTGGGGTTCTCTGTAATGTTCACTGGCTTTTTAGGACATGGAGTAAGCTGGCTTAAAATGTCTGTGATGAGATGATTAGACGTCCCTCTGAAGGTAAGTGTATGGAATGGATACATTAATTCCTATTTCTTTCTTTTAGGTGGCCATCTCAGCTGTGGCTGGTATTCTTAAGCAGCTTAAGAGAACACACAAGAAAGTGCCCATCTGCCCTTATGAAACAAGTAGGTTTTATTCAATACGCAAAATATCTCACTAGCATTTATCCTAAAATGATTTTAAAAGCATATTTTTATGGTTAAATTAAATGTGAGATCATAAGCTTTTAAGATCTCTCTGGTTGTTAATGCCCTAGGCAAGCGAAATTGATAGCATAATCAGTCATTTTTCATGTTTGCAGGGTTTTTTTAAGCAGTATTATACTTTTAAGTGTGTATTAAGCTATTCACTTAATGTCAAACTTCAGAGATACAATCATTCTCCTATTCAGAAAGCCTTGTAATTGGCCTGTCTCCTTTTCATTCATTTTTCAAATCCTTTCAAATGGCACATACCTATATAAATTACTAAAGGAATCTTTTTATTACTGTGTTACTTTTAATCTTCTTGAGCAAATGTTTGTATAGATGTGATTGGAGGGAAGTAGACATAAACACTCATAAAAATTGAACTGTAACATTTGCTGGGACTGTTAAGAAACAAGTTTGTTAGGGTATGAATTCCTTTCTAACCAGGTGGAAAGCCCAAACCTTCCAACATTCAGGCTGGTGACAGACCAGATAACCAGTGGCTGCACTATGACAGCCAAAGTTTACCAAAGACAAAGGAAGCCTGGGAGTTGTGTTGTTTTGTGGAGAAGACACACTGGGGGTATTACACCTGGCCTCAGTGAGTATCATTTAGCATTAAGACAGAATTGGACAATCAGCAGGAAAAACACTGTGGGATTTTTTTTTTTAATTGAAACAAATTAATATAATCCTTTGTGCCTCTTGCTTGTTTTACTACTGTGGGTTTTATGGGGATTTTGTTTGTTTATTATTTTCTTATTAATTTATTTTTATATGTTCCTATTTGGGTTTTGTGGATGTTACAGGCACACATTTCATATGGTTATTTAACTGATCCATTGAAAATGAAGTATGCAAGTTTGAAGATTATTTAGTTGAAAAATATGCTAGGTGTTCTATAGCTAATAATTCTGGATTACTTACTATAGTAGAACATGTGTAATAACAATTTTTTTTTTTGAGAAAGAGTAGAGAATATAGAAAACAATCATGAGCTTTAGTTTACTTTCAAATGTGTTACTAAATTTTTCTTTTTAATATTCAGAACTATGATGGTTTATGCTCCAGCTGAGCATCAACCGAAGCTTGGGCGAAGGAGAGATGAGCTGACAGAGGTAAAGGTTTCAATATGGTTCAGTTTTGTGGGTGTGTTTAACAATACTACTTCTCCTTTCTTCTTATATTGGCCACAGATTACTGTGAAGGTGAGGAGACCAAATCCCCTTCTCTCTTTTAAGTGAAGTATCGCTTGCTGTTTAGAGTGCTTACATGAAATTTGTGGAAACATATTTGTTTAACTCAATTGCAAAGCAGAACAGAGATGGAACTCAAATGCACAGTTTCATGGCTGTGTGGATATATAATATTTCTAACAAGCAGTAAGTGATAGCTATTCTGCAACCTAGATCCCTACAAGACATTTTGAATTGTTAACATACAAGAAGTTATTGTAATGCATCGCAGTTTCTTTGTCAGCAAACATGGAGTAATTGTATTTATGAGCAGCTTTTTGTTTGCTTTCAAATCTTTATCAGAGGTTAGAACAATGTAATTGACAGTGGAAATGACTACTTTTGTAAGGGTTGTTCTATTGAAAGAAAAGACAAAGTCATTAATGAAAATAAAAACCATCTGTCTTGCAAAACAGTAGATAATATGTCATGTGAAATGAGGAGGAAATGGATAAGTGAGGCCTGATTTTCGCCAGAAACAGAACTGAACTGAAAAATAGGGCTTGGAAAGATTGGGCTATCAGTAACAATGAAATGCCTTAAAGATAATAATTTCTCCTTTTTTTTTTTCCTCTTGTTTTAGGCAGAACAAATTATATACGATCACTTTTCTGATTCCAAGTTTGTTGATCAGTTAATAAAATTTCTGTCTTTAGAAGACAGAAAGGGAAAAGACAAATTCAACCCTCGCAGATTTTGCCTCTTCAAGGTAACTTGAGTTCAATAACTACATTGCTTCCATTTGTAGATAATGATCACAGCATGAAAAAGCAACACTTACTTGACTTCCCCCCACTGTTGCAAAGTGTTGTTTTTTAAAGAGATGCTGCTATGATTAATCCTATTAATTCTCTCTTCTGATTGACTACTTACGAAACACAGAGTAATACAAAAGTGCGTAGGACACTTGTATGTTATTCTGTTAAAAAAGCACAGTAATTTCTCCCTATTCTCAAGCACATCATAGAATATCAGGGGCTGGAAGGGACCTAGAAAGATTATCTGGTCCAGCCCTGCTGCCAGAACAGGATCACCTAGAGCACGCCACACTGGAACACATCTAGACGGTTCTTGAATAGGGAGACTCCACAACCTCCCTGGGCAGGTGGTTCCAGTGCTCTGTCACCCTCACAGTGGAAAAAAATTCTTCCTCAGCTTCACGTGGATCATCCCATGGCTCAACTTCCACCCATTGCCCCTTGTCCTGTCACTGGACATCACCAAGAAGAGACTGGCTCCATCCTCCTGGCACCTGCCCCTTACATATTTATAAACATGAATGAGGTCACCCCTTAGTCATCTCCTCTCCAAACCAAAAAGCCCCAGCTCCCTCAGTCTCTCCTCATAAGGAAGATGTTCAGCTTCCTTAATCATCTTTGTGGCTCTGTGATGCGCTTTCTCAAGCAACTCGCTGTCGTTCTTGAGCTGGGGGGCCCAGAACTGGACAAAATACTCCAGATGAAGCCTCACCAGGACAGAGTAGAGGGAAAGTAGAACCTCTCCAGCAGGTCAGTCCCCAACCTATACTGATACATGGCAGCGTCCTTTCCCAGATGCACTACTCTACACTTGCCCCTGCTGAACTTCATTAAATTTCTCCCTGCCTGGCTCTCCAGCCTGTCTAAGTCTCTCTGAATGGCAGCACAACTGTCTGGTGTCAGCCACTCCACCCAGCTTGGTGTCATCAGCAGACTTGCTGACAGTGCACTCCATGCCCTCATCCAGGTCATTAATGAATACATTGAATAATACTGGTCTGTAATGGAGGGGTAATTAAGCGATGTGAGATATGATTGTCAAAAATTAATATTGCTTATTTATTTTGATATCCAGGAGTCTTGCCCCTCTGACCACTAACTTTAATAATAATCAGTTCTTCGCACGGTCATGGAAACATTATACAGATAATAACTAGATCCAGAAATAACTAGCAAAAATATATAAACATTAATTGAACTCAGTTGAACTGGAAGAGAAGGTTCCTGTGGTCAATATAGCACTTGCAGTCAATATGCCACTTGCCCACTAGGTGGGCTCAGAAAGCTCCTTTCTGCTTATGGCAGAAGGCAATGGTGAATTACAAGAGGCTTTAAGTATTTATTCACAAAATATTATTTCCCGACTTGCAGGGCTAGCCACAGCTTCAGACAGTACCTCAAATGCTTTCAGGGAATTCTGTTACTCTCTTGTCAGCCACTGAGACTTCTGATTCTTCCCAGGCTTCACAGGCTACTGGAGAAAGGAAGCAGGCAGTCTCTGACCTGGTCCTGGTATCTCTGGACAACCTGTGTATCCAGGACTTCATGTCTTGGCAGGAGATGTTCAGGTGTAGGCAGGATGTCTTGTGATGTGCAGTCTCAGCACGATATCACGCTGGTTATGCAGGCTGACTGTGTGGAGGCACATAGAGTCTGTTCCTGGTAAACTCAAGGCAGGCAGTTTCCAGGATACAATAAGGCAGTGAGCAATGGCAGCAGGCAGTAGCATGCAGCAAACAAGCACAAACACAATGGCAGAGCACATTGTGCTACCTGCTCAACTCTTTTTTTATCAATACATCCCAAGACTAATTGGCCTTTGGACACAGAATAGTCAATGTGAATGACAGTTGACTGAGCTTGACCATATTAGGTGAAGCCATAGGCTTGCTTTACCTTTTTTAGGGAAGAACACAGGCCTTGCACAAGGCAGGCACAAGCTAAGCAAGTGTACCTTGCTTATCACAGGATGCAAAACAAGCCTGGGCAAGCCAGAGTCCTTAGACTCAGTGGTTCCAGGTTTGTCCTCTTTCCTGCCATTGTTTCTCCCCATAGCAGAAGGAGGGAGAGCAGAAAAACATGTCTGGGCAAGCTAGGACATGTTTAAGCCTGTTTTGGCCTGTTTAAACGTACCACAACACTGGTCCCAGTACTGACCCCTGTGGGACTCCACTGGTTACAGGCCTCCAGCTAGACTCTGTCCCGTCGGCCACAACTCTCTGACTTTGTTCCTTTTAACCAGTTCCCAGTCCACCTCACTACTCCATCACCCAGACCACACCTCCTCAGTTTAGCTATGAAGGTGCTGTGGGAGACTGTGTCAAATGCTTTACTGAAATCAAGGCAAAGCACATCCACTGCTCTTCTACTTTATGATCTTACGTTCTTCTTAGGAAGACCGTGAACTAGATTACTGAAGGCACTTCTTTGTTTTACAGGGCCTTTTCAGAAATTTTGATGATGCCTTCTTGCCAGTTCTTCAGCCCCATTTAGAGCAACTTGTGGCGGACTCCCATGAAAGTACCCAGAGATGTGTAGCTGAAATTATAGCCGGCTTAATAAGAGGTTCTAAACACTGGACATTTGAGAAGGTGCTGTAGTAGTGGTTTTGAGTCATAATTATTAAACAAATGAAACATACTAAGTTGAGGACTTTCAGTGTGTCACCTGTGCCCAAGGAAGGACTGGAAGATACTGCAACATGTACTGCTTCATTGCCAAATTTTGAACACAACTCATAGCTTGCTTTGGTGCCTATATAAACTAGATGTTAGCAGAATGCTTCAAGATTGAAACTAAGAATGGTAAGGAGGTAACAAAGGTGCCATGACGTGATTTCCAGTTGGAGTAAGTGCTTATTTCCATGTCAGACTATTGCATCTTTATTTAGTCTAGATCTAGCTGTCTGGATTATCTTCAGATTAATTTATCTGCTGGGGAGTAATAAAATTGAAGGAATTGTGTTATTTGCGGTTAGATGGACATTTTGTCCCTAACTAGAAAAATCTTGTCTTTTGCTTTTTTGCCGAGCAGGTGGAAAAACTTTGGAAGCTTCTCTGTCCATTGCTTCGAATAGCTTTATCCAACATTACAGTGGAAACCTATAATGATTGGGGCACATGCATAGCAACCTCCTGTGTGAGTACCCCTTTAGTATTGGAAAGCTGTATCCAGATGCTCACATTTTACAGTGTGTAAATAAGAACTTTCTGAACAGAGGTATATGGATACATTTTGTTAGCTAAAACTTGAGAACTGTAAATATGGTATAAAAATAACATCCCTTTTAAATTTCACTGCTTTTTCTGAAAGTTTTTTTCTCTCTTCTGCTGTTTGCAGACAAATACAAGATTTTAGAAAAGAAAGCAAGTCTTAGTTCTAGGCTTTATGCTTGCTGAACATGCTTGCTCTATGTTCACTTTTTATGGGAGTTTTTGCACTTAAATTACACATTTATTCCAGCTTTAAAGATATGTAGCTTAGCATTATGCTTTGAAAACGAAGTCTAAAGTTATCTTAAGTTATACAGTAAGATTTCTGTACATTGTGGTGGACTGAGAGGTGTGGTGTCTGAGAATCAGGGTACGTGACAGGCCACAGACATCCTGAATCAGTAATTCTTTCAAATCACTCAGCAAATTCAGCATAGTTTGTCAGTGTGAAGGTTTGGGAGTTCCCCGCCCCCCCACACTTTGAAATGACCCAGACTAGATCTCAGCCGGACTGGAAGTTAAGAGATGAAGCTCTATTTACAGCTCAACACAATATACAAGCAAATATATACAGTATATACAGGAATATTTACAGAAATATACAAGTTTAAGGTAATACAGAAACACAACACCCCTCCCAGAAATCAGAGACCCCAGGAGGGGCTCCCAACCACCCTTCTACCTTCTCCCCACCCCCACACCTTACCCCAAGGTTTGGCTTACGCGCAAGGAGGATCGGCTGGGGAGGATTAGAAGAAAAGTGGTTAGTGAAGTTATTCAGAGAGGAGAAGCCAGAGCTGCTAGCCCAAGACCCAAGCAGCAAGCAAGTGCCTCGTGACCCAGACTGCCTGCTCGAGAGACTCTTATCTTCTTTGTTTTGGTTTTCTTATACCTAAACATCGCAGCAAGCTTCTGAGTGAAGTAGACATCACCACTGTTTTCCTTCACAGCCTATAGTACAATTTTTCTCTATTAAAATATTCCAATTAGCTCAAACCAGCACAGTCAGCCAGATCCCTGGCAATTAAGTGGGAAGATAATTCTGACATGATTATTCATACGTGTAGAAAAGAAACCTAGAATTCCTTTTAATTGTTACTGTATTTACCAAATAATTGAAACTACATTCAATTTTAATTTTCCTCTTACTGAAATTCATTGTGAGAATTTATTTAACTTTGCACTTGCTTTATAGACCAAACCCAAGGGATGCAAGGAAAGTATGTCAAAATTTTCCTTGTCTATACATTTAAAAATTCCAAATTTACTTATCTCTGATAACCTTTTATTTTCAGGAGAGCAGAGATCCTAGGAAACTGCACTGGTTATTTGAACTGCTGTTGGAATCTCCATTGAGTGGTGAAGGAGGATCATTTGTAGATGCATGGTAAAATTAATTTAAAGTGTTTTATTATTGATGAACAAAGAAGGAAATAAAGCGTGGATGAAATGTATTGAGAGCATATTGTGCCAGCTAACTTTGTAGAAGCAGGGAACAAAAGTGCTGCTTTTCATTAAACTTTCCATACACAATGGCAGTTTTTTCATTGTATTTTTTTTAGGTAACTAAATCAAAGTAACAGAACATAAAGGTTTGGAACTGCCGTTGCAGCACTACTATTGTTTATTCTGTAACTTTTACCTATCCTTGTGTGCAATTCATGCAGAGACACTTCCGTGCATTGACGTACAGAAAATGTTCAAAAACAGGGCTTGAAGGGGACAGGGATACGGAGGAATGCTTTTGTATGACTAAACTGTTCTGATTCCTAGCCGACTCTACGTACTGCAAGGTGGCCTTGCACAACAGGAATGGAGAGTACCAGAGCTGCTGCACAGACTGCTGAAGTACTTGGAACCTAAACTCACACAGGTTTACAAAAATGTCCGAGAGAGAATAGGAAGGTCAGTGTTTTTTTCTTCTGCAGTTCTTGGAGGGTTTTTTTCTTTTGTCTGGGTAATTATCTGAATAATTACAATGCAGTGATGACTGTGCCTTAATACTGGTAAAATAAATTAGATAATTTATTAACAGATTTGCTTCAGAAAATTCAGATTGCTACCCTTTTTTTTTTAATTGTATATGGGCTTTTATATTTTTGGGAACAATCAGCCTGTTCCCTCTTCCAAAGAAACACCCTCCACCACTCCCCCAAAAAAACCCACAACAGTGCTACAATCAAAATTTACTTTGTGTAAGCCCTAATAATCCATAAACATGTAAAAATCCTTTAGAGAGCATTTATTGATTTCAAAGCCAATTAGAGACCTATCAGGAGGAGAGGGTGCTTGCAGTTTGGTGATTGTCTAGTCTTCCTGAAAATAATTTGCTTTTAAATAACTCTGAAGTGAAGATAAGGAAATTACTTGTAAGAATTTAAACTTTGAAGTTGAACAAATGATCTGGGATCAGTTTTAGTTATGTTCTCCAGACAATACTGGAGCTAACTGTGTGTTTCTCGGTTTGCCTTTCTTTTTAGTGTTTTGACCTACATATTCATGATAGATGTTTCCTTGCCAAATACTGCTGCAACTAAATCCCCTCGTGTCCATGAATTTACTGGTCGGATACTTGAAAATCTTAAACCCCTTATGGAGGCAGATGAAGAAATTCAGAATCACGTTATGGAAGAGAATGGAGTTGGTGAACAAGATGAGCGAACTCAGGGCATTAAACTCTTGAAAACTAGTGAGTTATTTAATGATGTTAAGAAGTGGGGGTATTTTGGGACATTGCACAAATCATACAACTTCAGTACACAATTTCTCCTCTCATATCTTCGTATCTGTTGTTTCAAGGGGTGAGGTTTATAAAGTCACCTTTACAGGATTAAACTTAACTACCATTATAGGTCCACTTCAATGTGTGAAAATCTCAGATGGATCTTGCAAGAAATGTGGTCTATAACTTGTTTTGGGATTAATGATGTTTTTTATCATAATCAGTGATCATTTATCTTTATAAAACTAGTTCTGAAGTGGTTGATGGCAAGTGCAGGACGGTCCTTTTCTACAGCTGTCACAGAGCAACTCCAGCTTTTACCTTTATTTTTCAAGGTAACTTGGTGGGGGGGAAAGCTGTTTAATTCATAAATGAGTGCATGTTGTCTCTATTCTGATACGCATTTTGAGTTAGGTTTTTTCTGTTCCGTAACTCTTTGTAAATGGAGATACTTACTTTCTTGTTTTTCCTGTCACCTTTACTTCCTGTGGTTTCATGAAGCTCAGTTGTTCACTGCTACGGGACTGAAGTAAAACGTATTTGTATCCCCATGAATCATATATCTTGCTTTATATAAATATAAATTATTCAACAATAATGTATGTGACCTGAAAAGAAAGGTTTACCTATGTGAAAGTGAACTTGAAATGCTGGTACAGCTTTTTCTGAGTTTTAGATGCATATCGAAACCATTAAATTAATTTAATTTGATACCAAAAGAATTCCAATAGGCAACTGAAGTCTTAACAGCACTTATTTAATCTTCCTTAAGAGCTACAGACTAGCAATACTGTTTAGATGTGTAATATATAAGGCAAGAAACAAGGATCTCGTGATACTGTTAACTTTTTTCCACTGCTTATTGCTGAGAACATTTCATTGTTACTTTAGTTGGTTTTTTTCTAATTGTTAATCTTTCAGCACTATATTAATTTGAGTTTTTCTTAGCTGTTCTTTCATGAAATTCAGGTTTCTTTCAGAATGTTGCTGTTGGCAAAGCGTGTTTACTAACTCTAGACTTTTGGGTTTTTTCCTCTGTTGTTCTCTAGATTGCACCAGTAGAAAATGACAACAACTATGATGAGCTCAAAAGAGATGCTAAGATGTGCTTATCACTAATGTCTCAGGGTTTGTTGTATCCTCAGCAAGTGCCTTTGGTACTTCAGGTGCTAAAACAAGTGAGTATGGTCTAAATGGCTTAAAGCTTTTCTGACACACTGCTTTTTTAAAAGATTTTACAGTAATTGTGATTTGAGGAGAACCAATTACTGATTTTCTTGGAGGCTGAAGGAGTTGATTAGACATATTTTTAAAATGATCTTACAAACACTAAACAACTTTTATAAGAAATGGAACAGTGTTTTAATAAATTGCAATTTGATTCAGTAGTGGGTCATCTTAGGCAAACGTGTCTCTCCATGAGCGTAACAATTCAAATCAGTGTTCAGAATGAGTCAACCGTATAAGGAAGGGACTGCTCTTGGGTCTCTGCATTTGTATAGTTTTACAGCACTCTGGAATTGAATGGTTTGTTCTGTGTAGTTTGTCATGCAAGAAATGTGGACTTTTTTCCCCACATTCAAGACTAAACTACATGTTAGTAAGTAGTAAAGCTACTTGGTGCACAGTGTTGTTGGAAGCTGTTCACACATCCAAAACAGTAACTGCACCAAGCTGCACCCATGCCTAGTGCTTTCAGTAACTTGGACTTCCATAAGCATGTGGAGAATCAAAATAAAGGAACTTTAAACTGTTTTTTCAAATCCACTATGTAGAATACATATACTCAGAAATAAACCAGAAATTCGATTCTGCTTATCTGCCTTATGAACTGATGTTGGGAAAGAATCAAAAGAAGAAATTTGCCTGCTTTGTATTTTACAGTATTAGGTATCTGTTAAATAACAATGTGCTTTGGAAGTTAAGTCTATTGTAAATTACTGTCTAAATAGTAATTGTATATTTTTGGAGCGTATGTCAGAAAAATATTTGGATAAAGGAAGTTACTTTCAACTGTCCCCAAAAGCTTTTTCTGAAATAACTTGTTAGCTGCTTGCTTTCACATTCATGGTTTCTCAAACTCTTTATCTGTATTTGTAGACAGCAAGAAGCAGTTCTTGGCATGCTAGGTATACCATATTAACCTACCTCCAGACCATGGTGTTCTACAATCTCTTCATCTTCCTCAACAATGAAGAAGCAGTCAATGACATTAGGTGGCTGGTTATTAAACT
>VWYK01030499.1:20817-39659 GCA_013399775.1 Semnornis frantzii | reverse complement strand
CCAGTTCCTTCACTATATTTACATTCAACTCCTTGGCATTCCTGATGCAATCAAGAGTGTTGCTAAAAGATCACTGCTGGGGTATATTAAATAACATGGTTGAATTTATCATAGGAGACCAAAAATATGCATTTCAGTGGGATTAAAATATCTGTCTTTACAGATTCATAGAATTGTTTTGGTTGGAAAAGACCTCTAAGGCCATTGAGCCCACTCATCAACCCAACCCAACCACCACAGACTTATAAGAAAGGGGGGGGGGGCACACACAAAAATATCACCCTGAATGATTAATGTCTACTCTGGTTCTGAAATACTGGATTTAATTAGGTTTTGGTCTAATGGGTGGAAAGGAAAGATGTAGATGAGTACAGGAAAGAGATTACATCTGCCAGTCATGTCCACAAATAGCACTACCATTTAAGACCCATTGGACCAAATCTTGATGCCTTTTGTTAACAAAGAAATTCCCATTAACTGCCAATATTCCACAAAAGACAGCTCTCCATACCTTGCATAATTCCATACTGAATACAAACCACTATTTCTAGCTCCTCCAATACTCACTTTTTATCATGCATAGCATACTCCAGTGCATACAACAGCTCTTTTTAGGGCTTATCACTGCAAGATGACAAAGTGTCAGCTTTAAGCTACCCTTGAAGATTCCCCCTCCCTGTAAAGATGCCAATCTGAGATTCCACAAGCAAAGGCATGTTCATGTTCTATCACATGTCAGCAGCTATAAACAACAGCCTGAAGGGAGCTTTTTTCCCCACTCTCCAGTAAACAAAGGAAGTCTTTATTCCTGCAGTAGTAGATCTTTCATGAAAACTGTGAATCTTTACTGCTACAGAGAGAACTCATGCTGCTGCTAAATAAAGCTCCCTAGAAATAAGCTATGATGTTGGAGACATTCAGTTGCAAGACAGCTTAGACAGCCTCAAACACCACTCATCCAATGGTGTATTATGCATTTCAGACTCTTCTGCACACCCAAGCCAGTGATGGAATTTCACCTCTGTTTTTAAGCAAGCAGTCT
This sequence comes from Semnornis frantzii, assembly GCA_013399775.1. Taxonomy (NCBI): domain Eukaryota; kingdom Metazoa; phylum Chordata; class Aves; order Piciformes; family Ramphastidae; genus Semnornis; species Semnornis frantzii. The sequence goes on along the minus strand of VWYK01030499.1, from coordinate 38,617 downwards.
TCACTGCTCCACCGAAACGTAAAATTTTATTTCAAACTGAACTGAGCTGATTTTAGTTTGCTGTTCTAAATTTTGAACCAGTTTGTGGAATCAATGCAATTAAAAAGAAAGTGGAAGCAGCATTCTTTTGCAATACTCATCCTCCAGACAGAGCAAGAACAGATTCAGTTTTCCTGCTTAAAATAAGGATCCTCCCCTGCCAAATGGCACAGCAGACAACTGTCATCTGGCTGCTGTTTTATGCTCCCTGCATTGTTCACTACAGTCAGTGTATCAATGTCAGTGGAGCTATTGCTTTCTGCAAAGATCCCCAGGCCTTCTTATTTACATTTCCAACTCCTCCTCAAACTCCTCATTTTGCACTACAAGAGCATCCTGCTGGAAAAGCAGCACTCATTTCTAATGTGTAAATCCTCCATCGTGAAGGCAGGAACATCATGGAGAAACACTGCTGTGCAACTAACATTCATAGCTAGAATAAACAGAATAAACCTTGTTGCAAACACAGAAGATAAGCAACTACAGAATTACTTCACACAAGAACACAGCAAATGCCTTTAAAGAAAAATAAATCAGTGTGATCTCAAACAGACCAGTCTGGTAGAGACCACATCTGGAATACTGTGGCCAGTCTGGGGCTCTCCAGTTAGCGTGACAAGGATCTAATGAAGAGAGTCCAGCAGAGAGCTATGAGAATGGGGGACTTGAATATCTTTCCTGTGAGGACATACTGAGAGACCTGAGGCTGTTTAGTCTTTAGATGAGAAGACTGAGGCCCAGGAAATCCTACTAACATCTATAAATATCTGAGGAGTAGGTGTCAAGATGAAGGTGCCAGTCTTTTTTCAGTGGTGCCCAGTGACAGGACAAGGAACAATGGGTACAAGCTGGAACACAGGAGGTTCCACCTCAACACAAGGGGAAATTTCTTTACTGTGAAGGTGATGGAGCACTGAACAGACTGCCCAGAGGTTGTGGAGTCTCACTCTCTCTTTCAAAATCCACCTGTATGTGATCCTGCTTTGGCAGGAAGGTTTGACTACATGACCTCTGGAGGTCCCTTCCAACCCCTAACATTCTCTGATTCTGTGAAGGTAGTGCACATACAGGTGGTCCACACTGTGATTCACAGAAACCACATCAGCATGCTCACTGATGATACCAGTATAGCAGAATGTCTGGTTTCTGTCTACATCATCTTACACCAGCCATCCCCTGCTGAAGAGAAGGCTGAACAAAACCACCTGGCGACAGCCATACATTCTGCTTGCAGATACAAGACAGCCTGGCACACAAGTTAGAGGCTGAGTGCAACTACCACTTGTGCTTTTCATTCCGACCCAGTGACAGCTCTTAAACGACTCTTTGGAGGTTTGTTATTTTGCTTATTTAAATGGCAGCAGCATTCCTCAGAGTCTTTTTCTTGTTTACACTCCTGATCCAAAAGGGACCAAGAAAGTGACAAATCTGAGGTACTGCAATTTGAGGTTGTTACCTGCATCTCTTCGGCTGCAATTTCTGCCTTTAAGTGGCCCAGTGCCAATTCCCACACCTGCTGGGGAAAACTAGATGACATTGAGTGAGCCAGCTTGAAACCATCCAGCCAAAAAAAGGAGCAGCCTGAATGGAATAAGATGATGCACGAAGGACAAAAAAAATGTCCAAAGTCAACTTCTTCACTGTAAGGGTGACAGAGCATGGAACAGGCTGCCCAGAGAGGTGATGGAGTCTTCCTCTCTGGAAACTTTCAAGACCTATCCATATGTGTTCTGGTGTGACCTCCCTAAGTGATCCTACTGTGGCAGAGGGGTTGCACTTGATGACCTCCAGAGGGCACTTTCAACCCCTACCATTCTATGATTCTATGCTCACTATCAAAGAATCCATTCTTTAATTCCAAAGGGTCTAAGCAGGAGCAACCAGTCCTGCAGCACCAAGCAGCAATCATTGCAGTACTGCTTCTGCCACTGCTGCCAAAAGTCTGTGTGGAGCAGGGCAGGCAGGGAGTTCAGCCTGGAGAGTTTTCATCTCTTTCCAACAAGGACACCAGAGGATAACACCAGACTCTTTTCATTGTGGCCATTCCTTTGTAGTGTTCATCACTGACATATCTTTCTCTCCAGAAGGGAAGTAAACCAGATCTGTGTGCAATTATCGCTATCTCTCCTCATTCTGTGCTTCAAGAATAGGAGTGGGTTTGCTACCAGCTTAGCAGTCCTCAACCAGCACACTTTTGCCACCTCCTAGGGAGAAAACTGCCCATAAAGCTCAATGCTCTTTTTGGTTTGCTTTACTGTAAAGATATCAGCATTACCCATCAGTAAAGGGATTTCCAGGTTGTCTGTATGGAGTGAGGAAGCAGCCAGTCTCAAGTAAATGGATGTGATTAATCCCCACAGTACGTTGTGACAAAAGTAAACTGCTGTAGTTTTTGAGGGAACTTGAATACAAAGCATTTCCAGATGACATCCATATTACCTCTAAAGAAGGAAGATTATCCCCCTGTCTCTCCATCTCACTTCTAATATCAGCACATCTAGAAATTAAAAGAATTTATCCATAGCCACAATACACATGGCTTTTAACTACCAGGTATGTGGAGATTCACATATTTAACTGTCATATCTTAGGCACCTCTCAGCAATTGTTTTCTTTAACCACCTGAAGTAAATCACCACCTAAGCAGCTCTGTCCATGCAATGCAGTTCTGGTGTAATTTCCTACAACTTCAAAAGCAGCAGCAAAATATAGTGGCCTCATGAAGGAAAGCCAGTATCTTACAGGATTCACTCAGAATGCATTTGTTCCTCAGAACTAAGATAGCTTTTGCGCTACTCAGAAAAGGCAGCAAGGTCTTCTGGAAAGAACAAAAGAAGAAACTAACTAGGATTGCCTTTCTAATACTGTCAGTGCTGGCACAGATGTGATCTGCAAACAAAAATGTGTGTTTTTTTAAAGATAGTCATTAAAAAAAAAACACCCCAACATTATCTAGGAAATTCATGAAGTTTTTCAAAGGTCCACCTAAGTATTTTCCAAGCCCACATTTGCCCATTACTAAACTGCTTAGGCTAGGATACAAGGAATCTTTTAAAATAAGAAGCATATTTGGATAATTTTCATTTAAACATTCCCCACCCTGAAGATTTTACCTTTGTAAACTGATTGATTGTTTCTGTGTAATCTGCATAAAGACAGACAGAAGTGGAATATGATGCTGAAGCTCAATTTTCAATATAAAGAAGTACAAAGCTATAGCAAATAGAGTCACAGTTCAACCCCCCTTTTTCTGGAAGGAAATGTACTGAGAAACCAAAATGTTCCACAGCTTCTGTAAATTGCTTTTGAACACAGTCCTTGATCACCTCCCATTCTTCATTATTTGTATCAAATCCAATTTCCATTGGGACTAGACTAGTAGTATGTCATCAGTCTGCAAATCTGTCAAGTCCCTTGGAGACCCTTGGCAACTGCTTTTGTAAATCTAGCACCTCTCCTTGGAAACTCTTGTTGTGTAAAATCAAAATCATCCTTATGCTCAGTGGAAATTGATATGCTTGGAGTAGCTGAATGCAAATGTGGGAAAACAATCTTCCTCACAGTCCTGCGAGTGTCTCTGAAAAGCAGAACCATCAATCTCCTTTTCCAGCCAGCCATGAAGATCAAATTCCACCACATGTATCTATGCACTGTCATGTATTGCTGCTTTCTCTTGAAAGCTTAATGGCTGCTCTGAACATTTGGAAAGGGACCTCTGAATGTTTGCATTCCAAAAACCTGCAAACCTCTTCCTCTGCTTCTCAGGGAACCTAGATGCCAGAGCCAGATTTGCAGCTAGTAAAAATTACTGTTGATCCATTCAAGCCATTGACCTTTCCAAAGTAAGCATTTGGTTCACTTTCCTGCTGTTTTCTTCACAACTACTCCTTCTTACTCCTTTCTCAACTCCACATGCTGATTATTGTGTTCAGTCCAGCAACCATCTTACATGCCAGTTTCAGTGGGGTTTGGGGATTAGGCAGAAAAGCAGAGGGGGTGGTAGTGGCTTTACTTGTCAGTCCACCCAGCTACAGGGTGTCGATCATAACTTTAGAATCACTCAATTCCTACAGACCTAGAGCAGTAAAGGAGGCAGATTTACAGAGTGTTGCACACTAGATGCTACACAAGACCTTAGCAATTGGTGGTAGCTTTCAGAGCCAGTGGAGTTCAACCAAAGTCACCTAAGGCATAATATGGAAGTTGCTACATGTGGTAACCTGGATGGTTTTCCATAGAATGACAGCAGCAGATTCCCTGTCATTTTTGTTTGTTAGCAGTTCCCTCAAATTCTACTTTCTCAGAAAAAAATGTAAGCTGAAAAGATGTTGTACTATACACTCAGTGCCTGCTTCAAATTCAGAACCATTTTGACACTAAGAATTCCCAGGGGGCAATGTAATAGGTTGATAGACATCAACAACATAAAACCCCACAAAGAATAAGGATATTTGTAAGGAAAAACTTCTTTGAGAGTGTGACTGGAACAGGCTGCCCAGAGAGGTTGTGGACTCTCCTACTCTGAAGAGATTCCAAACCTGCCTGGACATCATAATCGTGGGGAACCTACTGTAGGTGACTCTGTGGGAGCAGGAGGCATTGGACTAGATGATCTCCAGAGCTCCCTTCCAACCTCCACCATGCTGGGATTTTGAGATTTACCGATACTCTTCCAGTGCACTGGGACCCAGGTTGCTGTATGTACATTCATGCAAATGCCCATACTTAAAAGCTGATCATTTCTTTATAATCATAGCACCAGGACAGTAACAGATAGTCCAAGGACAAACAAGTGATAGTCAATAACTGTGCCACTCCTACATGCTCAATCAGAACCATATTACCACCTTGCCATGGTGACAAGCTGTTTCCAGCTGAGTGCACAGCATTGGCCAAATCAAGTTACAAACTGACATTCAGTTCCAGTCTGTTCATTTTTATCCCAACTGAAGCACTTTCTAATCCGAGCAATCATCTTAAACATTGTCAAATGACAGCGGGAGTGTAAATGACAGTAGGGAAAGATAAGGACTGTAGAGTATATACACACACAGAAATAGACATGCCCTAGCAGAGCCACATCTGGAGTACTGGGTCCAGTTCTGGGCTCCCCAGTTCAAGAGAGACAGGAACTACTGGAGAGTCCAGTGGAGGGCTATGGAGGTGCTGAGGGGCCTGGAGCATCTTTCTGAGGAGGAAAGGATGAGAGCCCTGGGGCTGTTGAGCCTGGAGAAGAGCAGCCTGAGAGGGGATCTGAGCAATGCTCAGCAAAAGCTAAAGGGTGAGGTGCAAGAGGATGAGGCCAGACCCTTGTCAGTGATGTTCAGTGACAGGACAATGGCAACAGGCACAAAATGGCACACAAAAGGTTCTATCTAAACAGAGGAGAAACTTTGCTGTGAGGGTGCTGAAACTCTGGAGCAGGCTGCCCAGACAGGCTGTTGAGTCTCCTTCTCTTCAGAGACTCCAAACTTGCCTAGAACACTGTGCTCCTTGGTAACCTGCTATGGGTGAGCCTGCTTTAGCAGTGTAGTTGGGACTGGATGATGCCCAGAAGTCCCTTCCAATCCCTACAAAGCTGTGATACTGTTATATGTATATCTATTTCTCTCTATATACATGTATTTATATAAACCCACAAAACCAGTGTGATATATATGTTTATAGATATACATATGCAGACCTCAGCACAAATCCCTGGACAAGTGGCATTTACATGGTACAGCAGGAAGGGCTTAGCCAGACTGGTGAGTCACTGACACCCCTAGAGTCCAGTTTCACTCAAGGAAAGAGTCTAATATCTAAGGTGATATCTCATCTCCAAGTTCACTATTTGGTTCTCTCCAACATATGTTTTTTAAAAATGAACAACCAACCACACATTACAAAAACAACCTATGGATTTCATCCATAAATTGTTATTCCAGATTCACAGATTGCCCCAGCTTGGAAGAGACCCTCAAAGGTCATCTTATTCAACCCCCTTGCAGGCAGCAGGGACACCTCCAGTTAGACCAGGCTGCCCAGTGCCACATCAAGTCTGATCTTTAAATGTCTCCAGGAATGGGGCCTCAACCACATCCCCAGGTAGCTTGGTCCAACATTCTATCACTCTCATTATTAAGAAAGTCCTCCTTATGCCCAACCTAAATCTATACTGCTCCAGCTTCAACCATTCCCCCATTTGTCCATTGCTACAAGCCTTTCTAAACAGTCCTTCTCCAGCCTTCCTGTAGGTACCCTTCAGATACTGAAACACAACTCTAAGGTCTTCCCAGAGCCTTTTCTTCTCCAGGCTGAACAGCCCCAATTCTTTCAGCCTGCTGGAGTACAGAAGAAATAAGCAAATGATGGTCTGAACAAAACATATCAGAGTACAGTGCCACCAGTCCCTCACCACATTTAAGTGGCCCAAAAAGTAACATCCATATATAACAAAGCAATGTCTTGGTTATAAACAGCCATCTTAGATGAGATCTTGGTTTGTCTTGGTTGTACAAAAAACCCTCAAAACCACCAAACAAAAAAACCACCAAACAAAAAAAACCCCAAACAAACCCAAAATACCCACAAGAAAACAACCAACTAACCCAATCAGAACTCCAGAGAAGCTGATGTTTTGGACCCAGCAATAAAACCAGGTATCCTGCTGGGATGTGATGCCAGGATCTAAAACTAGGAATACCAGTCAAGAATAAACTGAATGGATATCTGAGCATCACATTTGAGATGACCCATACTGATGAAGAAAGTCACACAACCCTCTAAATAGTGCCCAGAGGGTATGGCAGCCTGGCATTTGTAAATATGTCCTCTCAGACACGTTTCTGACAAATAACACCTCAAGTGTGTTTTCAGTTACCCATCTCTCCATCAAGAGAAGTTTCTTATTACAGCAGACACAGAAAACCTCGCTGAATCACAGTTCCTAAAGTTCTCATACAAATGAGAAGGACTCAGACAGCATGAGGTAGGTAGGAAAGAGCAACTTCCATCTCCAAAACACCTTGTGAGATCAATAATTGCACAGTATCTTCTCTAGCAAGAGGCTTTCCAGGAATTAAAATAAAAGGATAAGAACAAAAAAGCAGAGACTTTCCAGTAAGACTCAGGTGTTAACAACATGGTTTTGTTGGGTTGTTTAGTGTTTTGTTTTTTGTTTTGTTTTTTTAAACAGTTGCCAGAAATTTGTGCTCTGACAAAGTCATCCTAGTGAAAAACTGAGGAAAGAAGATCTAAAGGGTACATAACCCCAGATATAATTTGGGAGGAGAAGAGGGGCAGGTTTGGTTCAGTAACATCAGCACTGGGGAAGTTACAACATTTACTTATAGAGTGAGGATGAGTGGGCAACTACCAGAAATCCTGCTGAAGGTGAGTGGGAGTCTCTGGCATCACTCTTCACAGGGGGAGTAATATTAAGAGAGTTCTAATTTGGATTTGTACTCTGCACAAACATTTGAGTGGTGGACCCAGTTGCCTTTCACCAAGAGATAAATGTGGCCTAGAGATCTCATCTCACCTGGAGCTCTAAAGGAAGCAAGTTCCTGAAGGAGAGTAAGAATGCCTGTTGAGCTCACATGCCAGGGCTTCACCCAAGCAGACCACCAACAGACCTTTGCTAGGTTATGCCAGCGAGGATCTGGGCTACTGGGAGAGTAGCTAGAGTTTCTATGTTGTTATTGCAGGCCCCAGAAAATAAAAAATTTAAACTACAGAATTATAGAGTCAGGGAACTGTTTCAGTTGGAAAAGATATTTAAGATTATCAAGTGCAACCATTCACTAACTCTGCCAAGGCTGGTGCTAAACTACGTCTCTCAGCAGCACATCGACGTGGCTTTTAAACACCTCTAGGGATGGGGATTCAAACACCTCTTCCTGGGAAGCCTGTTCCCTGTTTAAGAACCCTCTCAGGGGAGACATTTCTTCTAATGCTCAATCTAAAATTCCCTTTGTACAACTTGAGGCCACTGCCTCTAGTCCTATCACTTGCTACTAGGAAGATGAGACCAATCTCTCACCTCACTACAGCCTCCAGTCAGGTAGTTGTAGAGAACAAGAAAGCCTCTTAGAATCATAGAATCAACCAGGTTGGAAAGACCTCCAAGCTCATCCAGTCCAACCTATCAGCCAGTCCTAGCCAATCAACTAGACCATGGCACTAAGTGCCCCATCCAGTCTTTTCTTGAACACCTCCAGGGATGGCAACTCCACCGCCTCCCTGGGCAGCCCACTCCAATGCCAATCACTCTCTCTGGGAAGAACTTCCTCCTAACATCCAGCCTATACCTCCCCTGGCACAACTTGAGACTGTGTCCCCTTGTTCTGTTGCTGGTTGCCTGAGAGAAGAGACTGACCCCCACCTGGCTACAGCCTCCTTTCAGGTAGTTGTAGACAGCAATGAGGTCTGCTCTGAGCCTCCTCTTTTCCAGGCCAAACACCTCCAGCTCACTCAGCCTCTCCTCACAGGGCTTGTGCTCCAGGCACTGGTTTTGCTTACTACAAAACCACTCTTGCTTTATTCATTTTAAAGTCCAATTACAGACAATATAAGCAGCCCATGAGTACTACACTGACCTGGTAGATGCTGCCACTCTGAAAGGTGTGATTGTCACATATTTAAAGAAAGAAGCAGCCCAGCCTCGGTGAAAAGCAGATTCAAGTGTGGTCCTGTTCACAGAGAATTCCTCCACATTACAAACTCCAACTGTTACCTTCCTGCAGCCTGGTGAAATGACCAATACTGCACTCATCCCCTTGGCTGTCAAGGAGTGTGATATTGCTTAATCACAGTATTTTGCACGGCTCTGCCACTAATTACAGTCATCCTCACAAGCTAGAATAAAACCCAACTTTTCAACAGAACACAAACGAGCAGTGATGAAGTACACTGGGGAGCTGTGGCACCCTGCAGGTCTCCACTCTATAGAACCTTATATAGGTGAAGGTTCAGTGTCCTAAGGCATTCTATTGTTACTTACAACTCAAGGCACTCACCCATAGTGCCTCAGTTCCAATACTTCATTAACTCTGATTTAACACACCAGTTAAAAGATTGTCAGCTCAACAAGGAAAGGCTGTGAACCTAACAATGCTCTCAAGAACTACTCTGTATTCCTCACCCTTTCTTCTCCCCTCGCATGCAAAAGTCAACTTTTCTCAAATTAACAAAATCTCCCAGGGTTTAGCCCAGCTGATAAGCTTCTCTCACTTGCTAGGTAGAACACGCAGCACAAAGCACAAGATTTACAAGGAACTCAAGAAATCTTGCAATCAATATGCAGCACAGATCTCTGCACTACAGCAGTTACATTATCTTGTGTGGCACATGCACTGTTCCCATGGCAACCAGCATCCTTCATCCAACTCCATTATTACGGCTATTTGAGGCTTTCAGAATCTCTGGTGTCCAAGCCATGGCTCAGAGCTACTTTGTGCTAATAAGCTTCAAGAACAGATACAAGAAGAAAAGAAGAAAATGCAGCAAACTCTGTATTGCTAATCTGTGAGCAACATGGAAAGGAAGAAGTGGCATGGGAAATACAATTCGATCAGCTAAGGGAAAGTGACTCTTACATAACTGTCTTCATTAGGAGAGATGAACATAGTGCAAATTCACTATGGTCTCGTTTAATTCCAGAAAGATTAACAGGCAGCCTGCTAAGTCTGGCGATGTAGAATGGCTTTGAAAGAGCTATGAGGAAACAAAGATCTTCCTGTACATCCATTGTAATATTAATTTCTACCACTGTTATCAAAATACATACCTTTATTGGCTGAGCAGTTTAAGAAAACAGTTGGATTTTGACCTTTTTGTAATGTCTGATATTAAATGTTTAAAGGGCTAGTACCAAAATCTATAATCTTTATATTATAATCTATATTTGGCTTATATAAATGATCCCTAGGTGCTTTAAGCTATCTCTATGACACCACTTTTTATTGGGAGGGGGGGCAAAGAAAAGCATTTAAGTATTTCCACATCAAAGCATTACAGCAGCCTCATTATGCTTTGCATGGCTTAATACCAAGTTTCTCTTAGTCACCACCCAGGGAATTTCAGGCAGAAAATAAATAACCTAATTTATTAAAGTGGCCCTTGACAAATCATCCTTAAGTTGCTAGCTAGAGGTTTTATCCCTGTGAAATACACATGGGTCAGTAGGAACAGAAATGCTTTGAAGTTGGAGGGTTTGAAGGCTCTTAAAAAGCAAAGTTAAAAGAAATAACAAAGATGCTACACCAGAAAATGCCCTTACAGCTGAGAAAGGGCACTAGCAAGCTGCTGAACCCTGCTGGTCTTCGGCTACACTTAAGCTTAATTGTGCTTAGCACCTGTTCAAAAAGTCCAGTAATTCTTTAAGTGTCCAAAGCATCTATCCTCAGCTACACTGGCCACAATCAGTGTCAGGTGGATCCATGACTGTTGAAGGTAAGCAAGGTCAAAAGCAAGGTCAGATTTCAGAACAGACTCATCAGGGAGGTGAATGAAAGCATCTGATGCTGCTGCCATAACCCTCTGTCCATTCACAAAGCATCCAGGCATCAGGATCCACAAACCCCAGTTCCACACAAACTCTGGGAACAGCTGGGACAGCCGGTCTCCTGAAGCTCACTGGTGCAGGAGGCTTTCTCCCTTCCACAGCTGCCATCCTCCAGTTCCAAAGTGAACACTGCATCCCAGACTAGAGCTCAGGAGGGCGCTGGTAGGTCCTGCTCTTTTGGGCTGTGGAGTAGGGGTTTAGGGACCTCCACTGACACTTGAGGAATGATTTTCAAGCATTAGTAGATACATATTTTAAATATTAGATTCTACAGAAAATAAGATATAAAACTTTCACTACTGGTAAATGAATGACTGGAGGAAAAGTAAGTTAAACATTATTTGGTCACACTTATTACTGCCATAATTATGAGTGCACAGTGATGCTTGCAATCTGACCACCTCCTGACTTGCCTGCACCCTTAAAGTTCCTGCTCTTGCAGCCAGCAGGTCCAGTTCACTGTTCGATCAACTCTGTGATTGATATCAGTCTCCAGGTTGATGCTGCCTAGTCAAGAGGTGAATTCATTTCAGGAAAGTGAATAAAACTTGATTACTATCCGAGAATGTAACTGACACAAGGTTTAAGCACCTATATTCAAGGCTGAATGCATGTTGCTGTTCAACTCCAGGACAGCTTCTGAATTCTGCTCAGAGAAATCAATGCAATTAAATTCAAGTCATTTTGTGCCACTTAAGCTCACAAAGAAGCTTAACATATTTAATCATACAGATTTCTGCTATTACATAGTTTGCAAGAGAGGAAAAGGCATGAAATTTTCCACCTATGCCTTTCCTTTTGAACCTGTATAACAAGTTAGCAAAATTCTTGATTTTCTTGCTCATGAGATTGAAAACCTTTATTCACAGAGAGCTATGGAGAGATGATCCAAGAATGTTTAAACTACTCTTCCTGGTTTTGTGCTTCAACCCAAGGATAGCTGCTTCTTTCCAGTGTAAATGTAGGTTCTGTGCCACCCTGGTACGTGACCAGCAAGGGATACTAAGATGGGACTGCGAAGGGAAGCAAACCAGGAGAGGCAGCTGAGGAAGCTGACATTGTGTTACCCTGAAATCCATCTGCTAAGCTAGAGAGGATCTATCACACAAGAGCAGCAAGATCCTTGAGGAATTATATTCTTTCAGAAGTGTTCAAGCCCTGCTCAAATAATCCCAGTTAATTTTAATTTCGGAAGGTTAGATAGTCCTCAGAATTTTCTCTAATTGCATATTCCTCAGAATAGACTCCTCTGGTTGCTCTGTAATCAAATCATAATTAAAGCATCTGTGTCATTTTATCTATCCCTTCCTGCTATTCGTATCTTTTGCAGAAGGCAACAAAGATGCAGCATGCAAAATTTCCAGCATCGAGGCTCATCATCAGAGCAATAATAGGAATTTGTGCTAGTGTGACTGTCTGAGTGTCTCCTTAGGCTTTCATTAGCCTTTAAAAACAACTGAGGATGAGAAGAATACTAAACAGTGCCCCTCTTGTATCCACAACTGGAGGCCATGTTTTATTCCTGGGGTACTTGGATTTAGAACAGCTGTCTCATTTCATCTCAGCTTCACTGAGAAAACAGTGGGGAAACAGTTGTTGTAGCCTGAAATTAAGAGAGATGTTAAACAGCAATATCACCTTGATAGAGGCATTCTCTTTGAGCTCTGGATTAGTCAGGTTGAGTCTCCACCACATTTCAGCCAGTAAAGACCCAAAGAAAACGCAATATGCAAGCAATCCCCCCAAAGTGACCAATTCTAGGGTTCAGCCTGATGAAGAGTTGGTACTATGTGCCCTTTGCCTTTGAGTGAATGCTGTAAGCCACCTCTCAGAAGAAAGATGACTGCACCAACTGTGCAACCCCCCCTTCCCCTCAACACTCATTACTCAAGAGATAAAAATATTAAGCCACCTTCTCTGGGAACAGAGTTTGCATCTTGAGTTTAGCTTTGTTCTCTTTACCTCACAAACAGGGGGAAAAATTAACTAAAATCAGATGTTGTGGCATGAGCAGAATTTAAATTTCAGATTGGGACAGTTTACTTAGGAATTTTCAGCTCATACTGGAAGGAAAACATTGATTGGTGACAAAAAGCAAGTATTATTCAAAAGAAAATTATTTCTTCACCACCAAAATGACTTTTTCTTCCCTTCTTCTGTCAGAGATTTTAGTTCTGTTTCATGATTTTGGATAGTTACAGAGTGAACCTCAACTGTGCAGGCATTGTTTGATGAGCATATGAATACAATGGTTATCAACAGAACTGCTTTTCCACTGTGTGTTTTTCCTTATGACATCATTCTAATCAAACATTACAATAATTATTTAACACAGAAAAGACTCCATTTACACAAAGATTATTCTAAGGCAGTGCTTCAGACTAAAATCAACATCAAGTCTGCCAACACCCTATTGCATCTTTTACTACCATTTCAATTTTTGTACTTTAAAGTAAAATTTTCCAGCTTAACTCAATTATTCTTAACTTCTATTTTTGGCTGGTGAGTTCTTTAAGAACTGGTATTGAGTGAAGTGATTTTGGAACAACTGGTACCTAAATATGCTTAATTTAAATGTTAACTAGAAAGCATTTTCATATCTATAGAAAAGGTTGGCTACCTGGCCCACATCTGGATCTGACTTATTTCTTTTAGATTTTCTTGGTTGTTTGGGGCAGGGAGGAGAGGAGTTTGACAGCCAACAGTGGCACATCAGATTTCCTATAGAGCAAGACAAACACATGACTCCTGAGACGCCAAAGTGCTTAACCCAAGCACTGCATCAATTAGAGCTGAAGTCAAAAGGCTTGTACCTGTTAAGCCTGGTGGTTTCTTTGTAACCCACAGGGTTCTTCTGTAACAGAGCAGTCATTAACCCAATACAAAGGATTATTGTTAAAGGCTGACATTTTCTGCACATTTAAGTCTGACCAGAGTAGAAGCATGGAAAGAACAAAATGATAATCTCAGTGGTGTGTGTCTATTTCCTTGGGGAAAATGCCAAAGCGTGACCTCTGGAGCTGATGTTGGTCCAGCTACCCTAGCGCAACTGACAGCAGCTCTTAGTCTCTGGTTTGCAGATGACATCAGCTCTACAGTGGACGTGGTCAGCATCTTCTGTGTTCGCAGCCTCACAGGTTGAACAGACCTCAAACAATTAAAGTTGCTGCAAAACATATTTGTGTACAATAGAAAACCCAAAGAGTTTCTTGGAGAGTAACAATTCGGTGATCCTGTATAGCTCCTTCTTCGAATTCCCCCTTAACAGAAAGAAGGCTAGAGCACATATACAAAAACATATCCTTTAATTATTCTACTTCCTAGTATGAGGGACCAAATCCTGTTTGCATCCTGTACATAGCACTCTTTATGCAGCTCGTGGATTTTTTTTTCCTATCAATAAAGATGCAGGTGTAGATGAATTTACTCACCAGCTTACTTTCCAACCTGAGTGAAAAAGAACACATTTCAAATATCCAGCTGCTGAGTTATCCTTATAAAAGGCTCACATAAATGTCCTGAGAAAGTCTCAGATTTTATAGATAGTATCATCCCCTTTAAAAATCTAAACTTAAAAAAAGTAAATTCAATAATCCACTTGATATTTCATCCTATTCTCCATACAGAGCTTATGGCAAAAGCAGAAGCTGGGGCTGAAATGCAGGCTATCCTCACACTGACAGCCACAGGACATGCTTCTGGAAGCAGGGGAACAAAATATCTGTCAACAGAAGTTCTGAAGCATACCAATTGTGGGGGTTTCAAACCAGACAATTCCCCTGTGATCTGAAGGCAGCTTAGTCTTGCAGTAGATAAAAAAAATCTAAAGACTGCATTTGTTATTGCTATTTGTACAACAAGATCTGGGTTGCCTTGTCTGTTGTTTTCCTGAGCTGCTGCAACAACTGACTTTGTCTTTTAAGTGAGATCCGTCACAACTGGGAAAACATTCGCCATCTTCCTCTATTTGGCCACATCTGTGCTGTCATCATCTGCTCAAAGAGGTCAGGACTGCATCATCAACCTTCTATTACAGGCATTCAGAAAGGCTTTGAGGTGCACTGCTTTCTGAATTTTATGTAACCAAATGTGTCACCGTATTAAAAGCACAACCATGCAAATGTCACAGATGACCATCTAACATGCAGTTGAAAGGCACAGATATATCCCCAAGTCCAAATTAATTCTCATTTCCAAAATTCAAGGCAAGCATGATTTAGAAGAAACCATGGTAAGCAGAAAATCTTAAGATAACTTGAAAAGAAATTGTCACCAAAGATTCTCTTCAGAGATAATTTTTTTTTTCCCCAAATCACTTGTTCGTAGGTGAGTCATCCCCAAAAAAACATCTAAAGCTTGTGGAAATTTGTCACTGCATATAGGATGACTGCAGAATTCTTAGATTGTTTAGAAATTTCCTTTCTGCATCTGTAGCTCTGATTGCACTTATGTGGAGAACAGATTCAAATGTACAGTCAAAAACATCTTCCCCCACCGCCTTCCTACTTGTTCCCAGCCCTCATGTTCAATTACTACTCTGTTATACTTAATAATGCCACCAATGCCGCAGTCCTTTAGCAGTAATAGTAATGTAAATACATTAACCACCAACTCATCCACACTAATAAATCGTTGTTTACTTTTGAAATACATTTTAGCAACCCACGACATTAATGAATTGAGCGAGGTTGGTGTATGCAGCCTCTGAATGCCATGAGACAGCCTCAGTGTTTAACTTCACCAACCTAAAGTACACACTCAAGAAAGCAGGCATGAAAATGGCTTCATTTCTCTCTTTTCCACATGCACTTGAAGTAGTAAGATTCACACACATAAAATACCCACAGCCCTTCCTAGGGTAGTTCGAACTCACTGAGTATGAAGAAATTCATGATTGCAAGACAACTATCTAGCATGAAAACAACTGCCTAAAATTTAAAACAGACTCAGACTCCTATGAACACACACACACACATGCATCACAAACAGCAAAAACTAGCTGCCTACACTGATCACCATCAAATGACATCACCTATACCTTTAACCTCAGAAGAAACAAACAAAACCAAAAAAATTTCTTACACATTCTGTAAACTCCAAAGATTTAGAACTCTCTTACAAGGAGTTCCCGACAATACCAGAGTTAATATCACCATGCCTCAAACTTATCAATGGTTAAACTATGCTACCTGGTTAGAAAATAGTAAGAAATATAGCTGTCAATTCTCAGCACAGTTTGGACATGACGATTTCTAACAGATTTCATGCATTTTCCATAGGACTGAAATGTAACTTGGCAGCTGAAGGAAGACATCAGCTGTGTTTTCTCTGTTCCCTCTGCCCGACCTGAAGCATTTAGATTCAAACACATTAAGTGACTTGGTCATCATCAGTGCTCAAGTTCCCAGTTGAAGCCAGTTTGAACGACTCAAGCTGAGCGTCATTGAAATTCAACCCACTGTCACACCTGCATGCGAATTTAGTAACTCCAAGTTTTAAATCATCACCCTTCATATCTAGATCTCCACATTTGAAACACAAGCTCTCAGGTTCCTCAGATTTTGAAGAGGCCAGGATCAGCCACTGTCCCTTTAAACTAAGCTGTAAACGTCCACCTCATCTCCAAAAGGAATGTCTTTTTACTAGAGCTCAGTGTGTGTGATTCACTGCAATTTGCCAGGCAGGTCAGGAAATCCCCTGAAGCAGAGGAAGAATATTAAAGAGATGGGACATGTATATCAAATCTCATTACTGTTCTCTTATGAGAATCAATCAAGTGAAAGGACGTGATGATGTCATTATGACATCATTTACTTTGGGATTAGAAATTCGTATCTACTTAGCAACCAAAGCTGTCCAATACAAAAGTAACGGATCCAGTGGAAGATGTTATCATCTGACCCATTTAATTGCCAGATAAATGTCAATTCTTGTTTCAAGACTTTATAAGACATACCATTACTTAAGAACCTCCGTTGCTTCAAGTACAGAACACTAGAAACAAAACATCATCTTGGATTCTCCTTTGTTAACATCCAAGTACATTTGTTCGACAACATAACTGCTAATATGAGTTTCTCTCACAGACATCTTCCTTTTCACCTTCTCAGAGATCTAAGCCCTTAAAACAAAAAGTTTATGCTAAGGATACTCTCTAATTTTAAGAGCTACAATCTCCAGGAGAAACTCAAACCTCGTAACAGCCAAGGGAAGCTAATATAATTGCATCGGAATGCCAGTTTAGAAAGCACGTTTATTTCAGTAAACTAAGCCGAAAACGTCCAGTTGACGAGGTCCAGTATCTGACAGAAATTCCAACGGAAATACAAAAAGAGAAAGCTTTGTGCATGAAAGAAGGATTGGTCACGCTACTTCTGTGGCTATTTCTGGGACCTGAAAAGGGTTTGATGCCCGGAATCTATGCCTGACCTGATTTCCTCTAAAGTTCACTCATCTCTTTAGAAAATACAGTTTAAATGAGTTCTAAAGCAACTGAGCAAAGAGAACACATGAGCTGTATAACTCGATCTTTAATTCCATTATCAACACGCTAGAAACAGAGCACTAGGCTGACACTTTGCCTTCCCTAAGCCTTGTTCTGCCTCGGACTAGCAGAGCATTGGAGCACATTAAACGTTAAACGAAAGAAAATAAAACACTCCATCTTCTGGAAATAACTTTTATTCGGATGAGGCTGTAGAAGATTTCCACTGAACCGAGAGCCCCTCGTTCACCGTGAGAGCCAGGGAATGCCCGGCAGCACACGCAGACCTCGCTCTCCGTTTGCGGAGGTAGCTGCCTACACGCACGCACACACGGGCAGATGAAGGCTTCGACCGATCGAAATGAGGTGTCACCGCCAACCTCCTCAGCGCCCGAAGTCGCTACCTGCGCGACGGGCAACAGGCGACCGCCCGCAGTCCTTTTCCCAGGCGATCGCTTTCGGCGGCTCCCGCTCCGCCGCCCGCTTCCCTCTCCCCGCAGGGTTCCGTCGCGGGGCCGGCTCCCCTCTTACAAAAGGGCTCAGCCGCTCTCCAAAGAGACGCTGCCGGCGTTGCCTCAGCGTCTTTTCCCCCGAGACTGGCATAAGCCCGCCCGCCCACTCACGGGGTCGAGGAAGGGCGCGGGCACCACGGTGTGCCCCGCGGGGCAGGCGAACGCCAACCACTCCGCTCCCCTCCGCCTCGCCTCAGGGTTCCGCGGAGCGGCCGCAGC
>VWYK01030499.1:0-20790 GCA_013399775.1 Semnornis frantzii | reverse complement strand
GCTCCGCCGCGCCCTCCCCACGCAGCAGCGGCCGCGCGGCAGCGGGGCCGGACGTGCGCCGCCCCGCCCCGGCCCGCCTCCATCCCGCCCCTCCGAAGAGGGACCAGCCTCAGGCGACTGACCGCGGCCGCTAGTCCCCAGGCCTCGACCACCCAGCCGGGCCGCAGACCGAGCTTTTTGGTTCTTATCAGCTCACCCCGTCCCCTTCGTCCGTCTGCGGGGAGGCTCCAGGGCCGTCTCAGGTAGACCCGTACTGGAGATCCATCCCCTCGAGCAGTTCCGTGGATGCCAGTTTCCCTCGAGTTAACAAAGTCGAACAAAGAAGTTAAACCCGACAAATCCTGGGAGCTGATAGAAAAACTAACAACTTTCCGATCTAGTTGTGTGCGTGGCCAAGTGGAAAGTTATTTCAAACAGGAAAGCTTAGAACTGTTCTGTGAAAGTGCTGAAGCATCACTAGGTTTCCAAACTTCCACAAAAATGGCTTGGTGTAGGAAAATAAATGGTCAGAGGGAATCATCTCCCAAGGGAACCAGTAGATCCCCCTACAATGACAGTTTTAAAACTCAGCTTGACAGGCTGCTGAGCCATCTCATTTCATCTCTACTGTTACCTAGAAAAACTGGACCAGATGATCCTTGGGGTCCCTTCCAACCTGACATTCTGTGATTCACCAGCAGAGCAAAGAGCTGGCTGAGGTCACCATAGGGGTGACCACTTGGAGCCACACTGCCTGGTCCCAGAGACGGCAGAGCAAAAGCTCTCCCGTGTCACAGTGTTCCACCATGGACAGCTGCACCCTAGAGAGCTGATGAACATTAACAGCTAGAAGAGAAAACAGTGACACCTTTGACTGGCCCAGGTGACTTTCTGAAAGGAGCAAATATCAGTGACAATTGCCCAGAGGACTGAACCAGAAGAAGAAATTCTAGGAAGTTTTTCAAGGTACACTGGTTTCTTTTATGGCAGGATTAAACTAGTCATCACCATGCCTTTCCCCACGTGCTTCGCTTCATTAGAACACAATGTCTATTGATAAAGAACCATTCACCATCACCAATGCTAATACGCATTGTAAAAATAGGAAACGATCTCAGCAATGTCATCCACCTGTACAGTCAGGAAGACCTAATGCTCTCCTTTTCCTCCCAGACAGGTCTGGAGGGAATCTTATCTTTTACTTACCCCATTGGTGGATCATGAATTCACTCCAAAGTTTTGCCTGTCTTCTCAATATCTGCATTGTTATGTGTGAATTTAAGGGTGATGTGTGAACTAATGCTTAACACCTGATAGTCACAGAGCAACAGAAACATAAACACTAATGTTTGTTAGGAGAATGCGCAGATAGAGGGGATACATCTGATTAAATGGGCTCATTGCCATTTTGAAAACCCACTAACCCTGCAGGGATTGCCAGACTGCTCCAAATCTTCAATGACTTGATTGTGACTTTTAATTGGAAAAATGTTAGTGGAGTTTAAGGCTGTTGCCCATAAATTGCAAGGAGTATTTACGCTGACTAATAATTAGATTGTCCTGTAATCTACCATAACAATCAGGAAGTTTCTTTGCCTGCGTGGCTTGAAAAGTTAATAGCTAATGATATTGTAGCTGTCTAATTCATACAGTGTCAAGGAGTGCTACTGCTCTGGCACCTCTACTGTTACTTCAGGGTTATAGATTTTACTACTGATTAGCACTTGATCAGCCTTTGTCTTCATCATAGCCCCATTGTCCTTGTGTTTAGACTAAGCACTGGGTCTGATTGACTTAGATTTTTGAAAATGTGGGATATATTCAGTTATTGATTCCTGCTCCCAGAGTAATACTGGCTATTCAGTTCACTTGAGGCCGGATCTTAAACAGGAGAGCTGCCTGTCTCTGGGCGTGGATGTGCCATGAGTACAGAAGAGGCTTACAGCACTCCCAAGCTACACTGGCTTGTCCAGTAAAACGTCTGTGGGTTATCTTCCATGTTGGGGCTGTGTGACTGTCTAGGTTTCTTCTGCAGTGGTTAGAAAGCAGTGAGTTTGGCTGTCTTTTGCCCTTGTGGCAGGTCAAAATTACCATCTGAAAAGTAGCTACATAAACTAGCCATCTAGCTGCAGGTAGAAGATCTGGTGCTCCTTGTCCTCATGTTTTTGAATGAAGTGCTTTAGCATAAATGTGGTTCTTTCTGCTTGAAAGCTCCACTTTTGCAGCATAACCTTGACATCAAGAGGATAAAGTCTGTGGCAAATTCCATTAACAGCCAATACTATGCAGAGCAAACCCTAACACAGCAGTTCACAAATTGTTGCTCATGAGTTGCTGGTCACTGTGTGTGACCTATATTTCAGCTGTGAACCTGTATTAAGTCAGCAGATTTCAAGAATGCCTTGATTCAGAACATTTTGATCTGATTACAGACCATGAGAGATATGGAAAGTTAAAATTACTCTACTGATCCAATATGCTCAAAAGTACATCCTGTAGTATCACAGAGCCAAAATGCTAACTCTCCCTCCCAACCTTCCTTCCTACCTACAGCAGTTTCCTGACTGCAACCCTCAAAAAGAAGTCGTCTGTGATTTTTTTTTTTTTTTGAGGCACTGTCATCTAACTCTTTAAGCTTTAGCTGTTAGGAGAGCTGTGACAGGGTGCAGTGGAAATTCTACTTGAAATTGGATGTCACACTACAGTTTATTGACTTGAAGAAGATCTGCTGCTTTTCCATCATAACTCAGTTTTGAGGGGCTGTAGTCACACTGACTTATAGACAGTGCAGATGTGCCCAAGCTTAACTTTTAACTAAACCCCATGATAACACAGCATGGATCTCAGCACAGATGACAATGGCTTGTAGTGCTCTTGACACTTGTACTGCTCTTGGTATCTACATGTAAAGATCTCTGTCCATTTAACTTACTGAGCATCTGATTGTTAATGCTCTCATATGCTGTAGACTTCCTCAGAAACAACTAAGAAAGGGGAGCTCCTGTTCAAAGAAGCTCCTGCGAGGGTGGAAAACCCACGGTTTCCCTCGAGTTTCCCACAGATTATTTATAGATGTGCTAGGCTTCTCCTGCTGTATTGGCAAGCTGATGACTCAGAAGCACATATCTTGGGGAATCTGTTGAATATATGGTTCTAGGGTGCACATACCTATCTCCCTGTGTGGTGACTGCCCTGAAGGACATATTGAGTTGGCATGGACTTGGCTGGCTGCGCTGAGGCATATGCCTTTAGGAGGAAGCAGGGTGTAAGTCTGGAGCATCCCACCATCTGGTCAGTTCTGAGAAGGGACCTAAGATTTCCATGTGGGACAAGCTTGCCGATGGGTCTGAATTGCCACTTCCAGGAATTTAATGGAACATGGCTGATCTGGGGAGTCCAACAGTGTGCATTTGGCAAGACTTGGCACTGAATTACTGTCCCAGCAGTCTGAGAGGGGGACTATGAAAGGTTCTGTGGGATGAAACCCTAAACATGATAGTTTCCTTGAGGGAAGTAAAAATGAGTGGAAGCTGGAAGCTGTTATCTGCAGGTCTGACAGGAGAAGACAGTTGCACTGATCAGTACAAAGCATCTCAGTACTTATTTTGGCAGGTTTGAGAAGTATTGCTGTCACTGTGTTTGCAGCCATTTTAACACTGCTAATCTCCCAAGCTACAGTGCTTTTAATGCTGCCCTAGATTAAATGATAAACACAATGCTGCTCTGATCATATAGAGTCATAGAGGCTGGAAAGATTATCAAGTCCAACCTTCTATGTAATACCTCTGTGACCACTAGACCATGACCTGAAGTGCCATATCTGCTCATTTTTTAACACCTCCAGGGATGGTGACAGTACCACCCCCCTGTGCAGCCTGTTCCAATGCCTGTCCACTCTTGCAAGAAAGAAAACCTTCCTAATATCCAACCTAAACCTCCCCTAGCACAGCTTGGGGCCAATTCCTTCTATCCTGTTGTTACTTGGGAGAAAAGGCCGATGCTGGCCTCACTATAACCTTCTTTCAGCTGGAAAGAGCAATAAGGTCTAGTCTCAGCCTCCTCCTCTTCAGGCTAAACAGTTCCAGCTCTCTCACCCTCATTCTATTTGTCAATTGATTAAACAATTCTAGCATGTAATCTTTCCAAAAGGTATCTGGGTTTGGTTTTGGTTGTTTTGTTTTGTTTTCAAAAGGAAAAGATAACCTCTGGTCAGTGTTGCTTCTTTTGATATCATATTACAGCTTCTGATGGTTAGATACAAGGTAGGAAGAAACTCACAGCAAATAAAGATCATGCGCTGAGTAACACTCCATATTTAAGCACCATATCCTGCAGCAGCAATTAGCCTTTGATGCCAATAATTTGCTACCTTGTCAAGACTTATGGCCATTACCCTTTTGGTTATAGATCATCAGATCTCAAAAGGCCAGCAAGGTTATGGCCAGCCAGGACTTGAATAAGAAAAATGACCTGGTGCAGTGTGGTGTTACTTACGGAGCGGAGGGGCGCTTGTGTGGAGTGTTGGAACTGGTTCATCATGAATCCTTGGGTTCACACAAGATTCTGTAGCATTCTATCTGTACTAGCTAGCATAAGACCAACTTTTCCCTCACCTCATTCTAATCCAAGCAGTAATTGCAAGGTATTCACCAGTGTTTCAGCTTTGAGTCTTTACTCCTTCCATGAAGCAGTGCATTCTGATGAGCAGGTGCTAGGTTCCCTCTTGGAAGTGGCTGCATTGCCGAGGTTAAAGAACATCCACCCGTGTTTGAACTCAATTGCCTGAGTATAATTAAGCACAGTGTTTGGCCAACTTTTTATCAAGAGCTCTTGGAGCCTGTGGGATGAATTATGCTATTATGATTATAATTTACTCTTAATTATCTGTTGATTAAAACCAGCAGGAATGTGTGTCACCGCTAAAGCTACCCTTATCTCCCTTTTCACAGGGTCAAACAACAGTAAAAACTCCGTACCATGTTGGCAAACTTGGTTCTGATTTGGGGTGATCTAGCAGTTGTAGTTCAGCCTGTGATCTTTGTGCCTTATCTTAGTCAAGCATGAAGTGGAGAACCTGGGAAAATAAGAGGCCTTGCTGGCATATTCCAGGAAGTTGTTGTCCAAACTGAAATGCATTTCTGACTGGCCAAGTCAATACAGGACAATTAATAGTCATTGTCTGAAGTTTCCTCAAGCATGAATGACAATATTGAGACTAATCAGCATCACCTCAACGTTAACGTGGCAGTTAGGTACACAGCAACTAGAGGTAACAAAGGAAAGGATTTGGCTAGTTTTTAGAGCAAAAAAATTCCAAACTCCCCCAGGTCATGCTGCAGACAGTATCCTCTTGAAGAATCTCCACCAACAGCAACCTTTGTCTTGCAAGTGTTGACTTTTGGAGGAGCAAAGGCAGCTTCTTCAAGCTTAGACATTTTGGAGCCTGATCCAAAGTACCCTGAACTCAGTGGAGAAAGTTTCTTGTTGATTTTGACAATGGTCTTTGGAGCAGGTCCCTGATGATAATTACATTGGAGCCTAGCCATGATGTTTGCTGTTAGAGCTAGGATTTGGCCTTGATAGATGACAATAAATGACTTAATGATTATTACAACATTTATTTTTGTATTTCTATAGCATTAAAAGGCATTCATAACATTTTGTTATATTTTTACATCTCAAAGAAATAAAGTTGGCTGGAATTGTGTTTTAAAAAATAGCTTACATCTGTCTTGGCTCTCAAAAGCAGTTATTGGACTTTGATAACATCTGGAAGGGAAAGAAAAATATTGCATACAAGGATAGATACTATGTATAGCTGAGACAAAAGATTTAAGCCTCTCATCACAGCATTCAGCTAAAGGAGAAAGAAGACTATAGAGGACCTTGTACAGCTGAGGAAGTAGCAAAAGCCAGATTAATCAGGGACAATAACTGTGAAGGTGGTGGCAGTGCCAACATTTCCTGACACCCAAAAAAGTTTCCAGAAGTTCCTTCTTTAGCACACTGTGCTTCACACCAACAGGGATGCGAGTATTAAGACTCACTTTTACATGTTCCTGAACAGCTTTAATAACAACTTTATCCTTTCCTCTGTCAAGAAGCACCTTCTTCCTTATGGAAGGGAAGTAAATCTCTTTCTTCTAACACCTCTGGATATCCAGCTTATAGTGTACCTTGAAGACAAGGCAGTATTGGACCAGTGCATGACTATTACCTGACAAATCTGCCTCCAGATTTCACATCTCAAGAAGTCAGACATCACTAGAGAAAAGAATTCAGTTTCTGTCTATGAATCATTTGTGGATGTTGTTGTTTGTTTGGTTTTCAAGATAGAATAAGGCAAGTGATACAAAAGCTCATCGTCTTTGAAGCTAAATGTAAGAGGTTCTGTTTCCAACTATTCTGCTGAAAGAAGGGGATCCATTAGGGTCCTTGATTTTCTGAGGCAGGCAGATTTTTTTGAAACTCAGTTCAAGAGATGATGGCATTATTTTGTGGGACTGTGTGAATAAGAGAAGTGAGAAGGAACATTCCTGTTATCGCCTTAGAGGGGACATTCTAGAAAGCACAGTATGGCTGAAAATACAACAAGAAATGGAGTGTCTTGAGTTCTGTGTTTTTACTGATTCAAGGTAATGTCATCCCCCATTTACCTCCTAATAAGCTACTAAATTAACATAATCACTCATATCAGTATGTTTTTAAAGGGACTTTAATCTGTAAAAGGGCAATCTTCACCAAAGGACACATATGCTGTGCAAACTTGTGGAGGTGAAGAACTGAATCAGACAATAACAGAATACTTTTAGTTGAAAAAGACCTTTAAGGTCTTCAAGTTCAACCATTAACCCAGCACTACCAAGTCACCACTAAACCATGTCTGCCAGCACCACATCTAGAAATTGTTCCTCGTGTCCAACCTACATCTTCCCTGGTGCAATTTGAGGCCATTTCCACTACTTCTGTCACTTGTTGGGAGAAGAGACTGAGTCCTACCTGGCTCCAACCTCCCTTTCAGGGAGTTGCAGAGAGCCAGAAGGTCTCCCCTCATCCTTCTTTTCTCCAGACTAAACAACCCCAGTTCCCTCAGTTGCTCCCCACACTACTTGTTCTCCAGACCATTCACCAGCTTCACTGCCCTTCTTTGGACATGCTCCAGCACCTCAATGTCCTTCTTGCAGTGAGAGATCCAAAACTGAACCAAATATTCAAGGTGTGTCTTCACCAGTGCCCAGCACAGGGGGACAATCAGTTCCCTGGTCGTGCTGGCCACTCTATTTCCAATAAAGGGCAGGATACTGCTGGCCTTGGCACCTGGGCACACTGCCAGCCTTCAAAGCAATACTAGACATCCATATGAACAATAAAAACATCCACAACATTAAAGGAAGATACAAATGTGTCTGTTTTGAAAGAGATTAAAAACTGTCAGTGATTTAATTCAGACTTTCAGTTTGAATCATCTGGACAAAGTCTTTCACAGTGCATGTTCTGCCATCTCCTTCTGGTAGTGGAGTATACTATTTCTGGATCTGGGATGTCCTCACCTTCATGCCAGGCATTAACATCAGCTTGAAAAATACAAATATTAAAACCTCAACTATGGTTTTAGTCTGAAGAGCCATGTAATGGGCTTATGCCACTTAGGAGAAATTTTGCAGTCTCCTGGCACTGTATTCAGTGGTGTGTTTGTAATGCCTCTTCAGGATAGTTAGGTGAGTTCATTAGTTCTAGCTCAATAATGAAGCATTTTTAGTATGTTGGTGCTCCTTTTTATCTTTTTTTCTCTAGTGTGGTTTTTCCTGCAGTAGGATGTTCAAAACCCATTTTAAAATCACCTGAGGAACCTGGATTCCCAGCAGCCACTTGTTTCAATGGCCCTGTGCTTTGCTGTTTGACAGCATGTCCCTTTAAATTACCTAGGTGGGTTTGAGTTTGTCTCTGAATTGATTTGGATCTTTCCTCAGTCTTCATACTTTATTACCTAAGGCAATACACATCAAAAGCAATGGGGCCAGTCCCCTAGGGGCAATACCAGCTTGTGGCTACTACAGCACTGGGAATAGTGCCATGGGACGTGCTGTGGTTCAGATAAAGCCAAACTGGAGAGCCTGGCAGCTGTGCTGCAAGTACTTTCTGTTGTTCCTTTCACAAGAACATTAAGCCCTGATGTTCTGGCCGTATTCCAGCCTGGGTAATTACACTCTACTTGCTTTTTCTTTCAGCTGTAATTGTTCTTTACTTCCTACTGTGCTGGTTTTGGCTTAGCTAGAGTTAATTTTCTTCATAGTGCCTGGTATGGTGTTGGAGTTTGGATCTGTGACCAAAGAAGTTTTGATAATGTAGAGATAGTTCAGTTATTGCTGAACAACAGCATCACAGCCTTTTCTGTTTCTTACCTCACTAGCAAGTAGGCTGGGGTGCTGAACAAGTTGGGAAGGGACACAAGCAGGACAGCGGTCTCCAGCTGGCCAGAGGGATGTTCCATAGCCATATGACATCATGCTCAGCAATAGAAGCTGCAGGAAAGGAGGAGGAGCAGTGGAAGATGTTCAGAGCTATGGTGTTTGTCTTTGCAAGCAGCTGTTGTGCATGATGAAGCCTAGAAATGGCAGAACATCTGCCTATGAATGGGACAGTGAAGGAATTCCTTATTCTGCTTTGTTTGTGCACACAGCTGTTACTTTACCTATGAAACAGGCTTTATATAAATCCGTGAATTTTCCCACTTTATATTGATAAGCTTAATTTGCAGGGTGGGAAGATGACCTATGGGAAGGTGGGGGAAGGACTGTTAAGAAGGGCTTGTTAGCAATCATACAAGGGGCAGTGATTTGAAACTGGAGCAGGATAGATTTAGGTTGGACATAAAGAGGAAGTTCTTTACAATGAAAGTGGTAAAATACCGGAACAGGTTGCCCACCCCTGAAAACATTCAAGATCAGACTTGATGTGGAGGTGTCCCTGTTAATTACAGGTGTGTTGGACACGATGACTTTTGAGGTTCACTTCCAACCTCATGCAATCTGTGAATTTGTGAACACCACAGCAGAAGTCACAATTTTGAGCAAGCAAGTACCATATCCATTCCACTGTCAGCTACTTGGTTTCAGCTTGACTTCTATTAAGTCAAGTAAAGTAAATATTAGCTACAGAGGGTTTTTTTTTCCTTTTTTTTTTTTTTTTTTCCTCTTTTTCCCATAAGTGAGGTCTGTTTACAAGGAAGTCCACCAAGCAGGGCTACAGAAAGTGCTATAGAAGTAAGAGCAGATACTGCCACTTCATACAGCTTATGAGAAGAGCTGTCCAGTTACCATGACTTTGAATTTGATGTTCAATTTCTGTGAGAAAAAAATCTACAAGGGAGGAAGTGAACTTCAGCAGCTGGAAGTATATTTTGATTGCACTCTGATTAATTTCCTGGGGAGAGGGTGAGACACTATCATTTTGCAAAAATGTGCTAGCCTATTTTTTTGTCCTCTTCTGAAGTTTTCAAAGCTGTATCCTTGCAAAGACATTGAAGTTCTTCATACTGCATTTTCAGTTTCAATTTATTTTGAGACCTAACTCTAACCTCAAATGTGTTATTTGCAGCCCACCATTTTATAAGCAGCCTGACTGCTCTGCTGATATTTTCAATTAGCCATGAGTGCCTGATAGATGGGAGGCCCCTTGAAAAAGGCAGCTCTAAAATCAGTTTTATCTGGCAGAACAGGAAGAAGGAGGGAAAAGCAATTAAGCAGCAACAAGAGAATTGATTTTCACTGGGAGAATAAGCAGGTATTAGGTATTCCTGCTTTGATTTGGGTTCTACTGATGGTGGTGATCATACGGTCCTATTAGCACAGCATCTCACATTCTGTTTATTAATGTCTATATGAAGTTATTAAAAAAAATAATTTCATATGTTAAAAAAGCCCAAACCAAAACAAACACCATATGTGCACACACTCAGACACACATTGGATGCCAGCACTCTTTTATGATGTATGCTAAGAAAATCAATTTTAAAAAGTCTCTTCAGTCCTTACCCTATAATTTCCTGGTTGCTACAGACTCCAGTCCTGTAGCACTAGCTGGAAAAGCAGCAATTTGGAAGAGGAAATCACTCTTTCCCCTGCCACTTTGTCAACCTGACTCAAGAACTAGCTAGTGCACAAAAAGAGCAAGGCAAATGTCCAGGACAGGTGTGTGAGTAACGCTTCCAAAGCAGTACCAGCATCTTATTCTAGGGCAAGTGTACTTTGGAATGAAACTTGCAGACAGAAATGTGTGGGTCTGTGCCTGTGCAGACTTTGTGGATCATGGACTGTCTATGGACAGCCTATGCCCACATGCATCTCGGTGTACCCTCCAGATGAGGGAGGAACTCAGGGTGAAAGGAACTCTATCAACTTTCTCCAACAGCTCAGAGATGTCTTTCAAAAATGGAAGAGTTCTTTGAACCCCAGCCAAGGTGGTTTGTTCGAGCAGAAGTGACAAACATACTCAGTGTCCTTATGTACTTGTCTTTACATGAGCAGCAGACACAGATTATCACCAGCAGCTGCCAGATATTTTAGCAGCCGTAAGGCAGGAGCTGCCAGGAGGTTGTCACAGTGAGGGGTGGCACTGCCTTCCAGCAGTCAGAGCTATCCATTGCCACATGGCTCTGGCTGGGCCTTAGACAATGCAGTCATTACAGCCAGCTGACTTCCCCAACAACCAGGTCAGCTGGCAGTCCTGCTGTACCTCATGGAAGTCCACATGGCATGGAATACACTGGGACCGCTCAATCTTGTTTGCCAGCTTGGCTACTTGATTACACTGCACTTAATGTAATTTTGCCTCTACTTACTCTGTACTTACTCCTCTGTTAAACATGAGTTAGAACTGTACTGTTGCTGTTCAGTGGTCTGACCTTTCAGATCAGTCTGTGATGGCACTTTCTGAAACAAACAGCATATTTTTGCAGACACTGTCTGCTTCTAGAGGTGATAACATCTGATGTTTAGAGTTACTATTAAGGACTGGGGTGCAGACCAAAGTCACTGCTAAATCTTATGTACTACTTTGGGAGTGCATTAAGGTAAGAGGTGGCACATATGGGGAGGAGCAGACAGGGCCTGTGACCCTAAACTGACCCACAAGGAATTCCATCCTATAGATGACATCTTCAGGATAAAACTGGGGGATCACCAGGGTCAAACCTCTTCAATGGCCAGTGTCTGAGAAGGACTCTGTTCATCCTGCCTTTGATCCCTATCCTGTGTGTTCCTGAATCCAGTTCTTGAATCCAGCTCCTGAATCTGGTTCCCATCTGCTGCTGAGCTCAATCTAGGACTTCCCCAGTGTTTGTCACAGCATCAGTGGTGATGGCAAGGTCATTGCCATCAGGGGCTGGTTTCTGTATTGGTTTTGCTTATATCTCTATCTATTATATTTTATTGTTATTATTGTCATTAAGGTAGGTTTAGTTTTCCTACCCACAAGTCTTTCTCTCTTACTTCCTTTCTGTTTCCCTTTGGGAAGACAGAAGGGTTCATAAAGTGTCTGATACTTGCCTAGTGGACAGCCCAGTCCTAACCCTTGACAAAACCATTAATCAGTTTCAAAATGCAATGGGCATTTATTCTAATTCTATCCAGAGAAGCATCAGTGAGACACTTCCTGTAATGCAGATGGTTTGTTAGTGAGGTATAAAACAAGGTAAAATTGTTAAAAAGAATTTATTTTCTCAAGTGTCTATCCTTAAGAGGTCAGAAAAGGGCTGCTCTCTAGCAGTGCTCTGAAAATCTATTAAGCCTCTCCAGTTGAGCACTCAAAATTGCTATGTTCTTTTGAAAAGGTTTCCCATGTCATTCTACAAAGGGCTGGAAAGGCTTGCAGTCTGTGTGACACATGGCTATAAAATACCCATGTATGTCTTTCTTGAAGAAGGACAGCAGTTCCATGACTTTCAAACTGATTTGTTTGATGACTGATCAAGTTTAGATTCAAAGTAATTGTTAGAAAGTATTTGAGGAAGTCAGAGAGCAACTTTTAAAGTTATTTTTAGTAGGAAAATACAAATGCTTTTACCATACTAAAGTGCTTGCCAATGTAAAGATAATTTCTGGCTTGGTCTGATAAGGACATTTAAAATAAATGTCCTGTAGGTAAGAGATAAGTTGAAATCTAAGCTGATAACATTAATTAGCTATACATGTGAAGAAAGAGAATATAAAAATATATTTGAGCTTCCGAACTGTTTCTGGATTTTAATGGGACTGCATAAAATTCTCACTAGACCAATTTGTTTGAAGACTGATAATTAAGATAAAAATGAACAGTGTGGTTCTGGTTTTGAAAGTCAAATAGTTTGGGATTGATCTTATCCCTCAGCTAGGCAAACCTGATATCTCTTACACTGTAATTGTTTATAGCTTTACCAGTGGGCAGGAAGTCTTGCAAACTCCAACTTTTAACTCCAAAAGATATTATAGCTGCAATTATTTCCTTGTGAGGATGAGTGAAGGGAATGAAGGCAGCAAAGCTGTTCCTGCTAATGTCTTTTGGTTTCACGTGGCAGCATAAAAGGGACTCAAATTGAACATGAATTACATTACACCTAGCGTGTCTAGCTTCTGCCATCCAGTGACGTCTGAAGCTCGGTTTGGCTCTTTTAAAATCTCACTGGTTTGGCATTATCTTAATTTTGTAGTGAGTTTCCTCCATTCTCCTGCTTCTTTATCAGTCATAAAAGTAAGACTTGACAAATACATGTGCTCTCTGATAAGATTAAATAATGTTGAGCATTCGTTCATCTTGGTTATTGTCTGCAGGAGTTTCTGTCTAAAAAGCCTGTTAAGTGTGTTTCTGATGGAGGATGTGCAGCACCAGCTGACAAGAAATCTAGCCCCATAACATAATAAGGACAAATAATATTCACCTCTCTCCAGAATCAATCAAATGAGCCAGACTCCCCTTTTCCTGAGGATAGCCTGTGAACCTAACTGTGACTTTCGTAAGGTGTGGGCTGAGGAGACTAAAGAAATACTGTGCTGCTTCTTTATGAAATCATACAATCCAGGATTATTGAGTCCAACCATTAGCCCAGCATGGCCAGGTCTCTACTAAACCGTATTTCTCAGCAGCATATCTACACAGTATCACAGCATCGCCAAGGCTGGAAGAGACCTCAAAGATCATCAAGCCCAACCTGCCACCGCAGACCTCAAGACTAGACCATGGCACCAAGTGCCACATCCAGAGCTGCCTTGAACACCTCCAGGGATGGTGACTCCACCACCTCCCTGGGCAGCCCATTCCAGTAGGGAATGACTCTCTCAGCGAAGAACTTTCTCCTCACCTCGAGCCTAAACTTCCCCTGGCGCAGCTTGAGACTGTGTCCTCTTGTTCTGGTTCTGACTGCCTGAGAGAAGAAAGCAACCTCCTCCTGGCCACAACCACCCTTNCAGGCCAGGATGCCATTGGCCTTCTTGGTCACCTGGGCACACTGCTGGCTCATGTTTAGGCAGGTGTCAATCAGCAACCCCAGATCCCTTTCTGTTTGGCTGCTCTCCAGCCACACCGACCCCAGCCTGCTACCTCCCTGCACAATCTGTTCCAGGCTTTGGTAGCCCTCATGGGGAAGAAGTTTTTCCCAATGTCCACCTAAACATCCCCTGGTGCAACTTGAGATAATTTCTTTTTGTCCTATCACTCGTTACTTGGAAGAGCAGACTGACCCTCACCTGGCTCCAACCTCCTTTCAGGGAATTGTAGAGAGGCAGGTCCCCCCTCAGCCTCCTTTTCTCCAGACTAACCAACCTCAGTTCCCTCACACTTGTTCTCATGCACTTATATACTTTTTCTTATGCACTACACAATTTCCAGTGTCAAGTAACATTTGTGACAGGAAAGCCAAAGTACTATTTCAAATTATTTTCATATATAACTTCATTTTGTAGAAAATACCCTGAGTTCACCCCAGATTAAGGAGTCATTTTGGATGATTGAAAACCTAAGGTTCATTAAATACTTGATGAAAGAAATCACCTGCCTTTAGGTAAGGCCTCTCCCCAGGGAAAACTACCCTGAGGCTAGGTCCATCTCAGTCCTCCATCTATGACATGGAGTAGCAGTCCCCACTAAGTCACAGTTGGTGAATCCATGTTGTCCTGATGCTTCTATTTGACTCTGCTTTGTCTTCCTTCATTTTGCCATCATATAGATTTGTTATCTTTAGTTAAAGAGTTTGGAAATGGAGATAGTTATTTAAAAAATGTCTATTTCTCCTTCTCTGACCTCAGCAGCTGCACACACAAATGTACTCATACATGGTTGTGTGGCGGAAAAACAAATGTGAGAAGGTGGTGGTTTAAAAAACAAAACGAGCCAAACAGCCCCACATTGCCAAGCCTGAGAGTGTTTTTACTGGATGCCAGAACTTTGTGAATTCCTCTCCAGGTGTGTCAGCAATTGGAGGTATGATATAAATAGGCTGGCAGATAAGAAATATTTCCAACCAAATAAATGGCTGCAAGGGCAGACTGCAAAAACAGTATCAGCAGAAAAAAAAACAAAAACAAAACAAACAAGTATGAAATGCTTATTCAAGGGCTGTAAGCAAAAGCCCAGGAACATTAACATACTTAGCATTACTGTAGTAAGAAAATACTGTGTGGAGGGGGAGATGCAAAATCAAAAGACATAATAATAAAGAGCAATTACACAGCCCTGACTTGCACTATCATTTGAGACAAAAGCAATCATAAGCCTTACAATTGAAGATGTTTTAATAATGTGAAACTCATGTTGGTATGTGTGGTACACGGTGTGCTATGTTTGTGAAGATGCCTTGGAAGCTGTCCTGTCTGTGGAAAATTGACAACATTCCTGAAGCTGAGGAGCAATGCCCAAGAGCATGTAAACAGCTCCTCAGGAGACTGAGTATGGGAGGCGATGCTGCTGGTTCAACCGCTCCAGCAGTGCAGGGCTTCTCTGGGGAGATCACTCCCTAGTTAGCAGCTCCTGGGAAAATGCAAAGCAATGCAATTAGAGAGCACAAACAGGCCAGAGAAACGCAGTTTCTAAGGGTGGCATCTTGCAAAACTGGTGAAGACATTCTGGTTTATCCCTGGTGAGACACATGAAAATTTTCCACTAAAATAAATTCTAAATGCTAAAATCAAAATTGGAGACTTTCAAAACTAACTTAGAGGTTCAGATAGCCATCAACTACTCAAATTAATGGAACTGTTTGAAGCAGATTATGGAACTTTCGCTCTTGGAACTTTCACTGGAGTAGATCAGACAGATAAGAAAGTTAGCAGTGCTTCACTCACCACTTTGAATGTACGACCAAGTGTCTAATAGTCTGCCATTTCAAATCCATTATAAAATTCCATTTTAAACATAACTAAAGCTTTATTTCAAGCAAGGCAAGAAAAATTGCCTCCTCAAAATTGTTGTCAAGCCCTGGAAGAGGCTGCCCATGGCAGTGGTAGTGTCCTCATCTCTGGATAGATGTAAAAGCTGTATAGATGTGGTACTGAGGGACATGGTGTACTGGTGACCCGGCAGTGCTGGATTAAAAGTGGGACTCGATGAGCTCAAAGGTCTCTTCTAATCAAAATGATTCTGCAATTCCATGCAAAGGACACATTCCCCAAACACTGGTTTTGAGCTGTCAGTTTAGAGGACTTTGTTTCTCTCAAATATCCAGAGATCTGTGCAAACAGAATGTGGATTTTGCACATACCAGCAAGATGTCAAGGCTCAGGTGGGCACTGAGGGTACTGAGCCTCAACCTGCCCAGGTCTTAGGCCAAGATATGAGATGCAGAATGAGCAACAACAGGTGGGATCATATACAACTGGCCTGATTGGATGATCATTGCCATAATTTCTGATATTTAAATGAAAGAAAAGGTTAATGAACAATTTCTCTCAAAGTGGTTGATGAAATGGTACCTTTCACTCTAGATGCTGTCTGTATCCCTTTAGTATAAGACTTACAATAAGAGGATTGGTTATATATGCATTGCTAAGAATGGAAATGCAGTTCTGAGCTATATGGAATGAGATATTCAAAATCCTGTTAGGAATCCTCTGGTTAAACATTATATTGAAATCCCATAGTACCATTAAACAGCTGATACAGAGTCACTACAAAAACTTCAGTCATAAACCCATCTTCAAGCTCACTGGCAGCTGGAACAATCAGAAAGAAATTTGGGAGTAAAACACTTTAAGCTCTGCATACTGAAAGGAAAAGCAGGTGGAGTTCCTCATAGCAGATTTGACACAGGGTGACAGATGTTTGCCAGAGAGAAAACAAAGATGTTTGACTTATTCTTGTGAATCACTTCACATGATTGGTTAGTCTGCAGGAGAGAGCACAGTCCTTGCCAGTGGAAATGGATGAGGTGGTCTGACAGCATTCTGCTTACAGGTGGAGCTATATTTCCCATGGAAAGGTGGCTTCTGAGACTGTGTCCTTCTAACCTCAGTAACAATAGGCAATACTTTCCCCTTGACTTTTCAACCTCAAAGCATCCAAGCATACTCACAGAAAACAGAGTTTTAATATGAAATGGTTTGGGACATAGATATGCTTTTAATAGCTACTATCAGAGGGGCGGGGGAAAAAAAGTCTAGTTTTACTTTTCTTCTGGCCTTTGTATGAGAGGAAACTCAGTTACTAGCAGTAGGCTCATAATGCTTTTCAAACAGAACTAATACTCCTCTTCAGAGCTCCTTTTCTTTTCCAGATCTAGCCTCTTGTTGTCAGTATCATCCGGTGATTCTTCAGGAAAGTATCCACTCATATTTTTATATGAAAAAGCCTGATTATCTTGCAGGCCCCTTAGGCTGTTAGGATTCACAGATGATGAATAACTTGTTGCCTACAGAAGGTTGATTGCTGAGGTATGACATGAGCAGGAGAAGGTGACTGAACAGCAGTTACAGAATTGGAGGGAATGTTCTTAGAGTGCTCTCGGGTGCATGCTAGGAGAAGCAAAGTGGACAGTTAGGCCATGAAGTCCGCTCCCACACAGCAGACAGTGGAGTCACTATCCCTGGAGGTTTTCAAGAAACATGTGGACATTTCAGGACATGGTTTCATAGCCATGGTGGTCTTAAGTTGATGATAGGAGTCGATGATCTTAGAGGTCTTTTCCAACCAAATTAATTCTAGGATTCTATAAGATCTATTAACACAGTTACCCAAGTTCCCCTGTCAGTGGTGTTGTGCAATGTCAGTCTAACTCTTTGATGGAGGCTATGAAGCTGAAAGTTGGAGAAGCTCTCAAAGAAAGGCCTGTGTTTAGTACAGTAATGCTTTCCTAAACTTACTGCTTAAAGCGACTTTGCTGGCAGGTTGTTGCGTAATGGCATTGTAATAGTGGGATGCTGTGCTGGAAATAGCAAGATCCTGCACAGCAATGAGAAGAGGCTTGTGCCATGGTAGGGGACTGTTTATGTAGTGGTGGGATGAGAGAGACCCTATTTGCTTCATGGTGGGGTGCTACTCGTGTAGTGATATGACAGCTTTGGCAATGGAGGAGATCAGAGAGCTCCGGCAAGGTTTGAGAAGCCCCAGCTGCCAAGTGACTTTGTTTTCCTTCTCATTCTTGTCACTGAGGCATGGAGAGAGACAGCCTAACCTTTTGTTCCAGATGCATTTTTTACATTTTATGTTGTTTTGTATTATGTTTAACAAACTTCTGACATCTGGAGTCACAGCAGTCCTTGGCCCTGAAGCGCTGTTTCCATTACAACTTAGACCCCCCTCTTTGCCTTTTTATTTACACAATAACACAACACCCTCATTCTGCATCCCTCTGTGCAATATCTTAGTCTCAGGAAACCACAATCACTTTATGTTCTACTCTGTTCTCTAGTCCTTTCTTTTATTTTTCCATTTGCATGATGAATTGAAAATGTCTTAGTGTGATCAATTAGTTTCTGAACTTAATTTAGAGATTACTGTAATGTATATGACTGAGTAGATGAAAATCCCAAGGAAGAGGTTTCTATCCTGCTTATTTTAGTGTGATCAAATCCCATGCCTTAGTCTTAATCCATCTAAACTTTATAATCCTGTGTTTGTACAGACTGGGAAGCTGGGACACTGAGGAATTAAGAATACTTGGGAAAGTCTGTAAGCAGAGTCTCTGTCTCTTAGTTCTGTTCAGATTCTATCCTCACAGCCATTTCTCCTTCCTCACAGGCATCAGTTCATGTTTGAGTTCTGATTTGATAGGAATGGTAGAACCAACATATCCTTACGTAGATTTCTTCAGTGTAGATTCTTCCTTGTTATGGCTTCAGACTGGAAGAAGGTTAGATTACACTTTAGGAAGACACCCCATAAGGGTGGTGAGACACTGCAACAGGTTGCTCAGAGAATTTGAGGAGGCTCCAACCTGGAGGTGTTGAAAACCAGGATGAATGGGGCTGGTTTAGTGGGAGGTGTCCATGCCCATGGTGAGAGATTGGAAATGAATCATCTTCAAAGTCCCTTCCAACCCAAACCATTCTATGATTTTGTGAAGTTAAAGCATCTTCATGGGAGAGAAACTATGTTCTGGGCACAGGTGGTAAGCAGGAGAAGAAACTGTCACCAAGCATAAGGGCCGGCTGTGTAGGATATTCTATACAGGGTCAGCTCTACATTAACATGTGCTGGCTGCTAAATGGTGAAGGGAATGACAACAACCAGTGGCTGCCAGGATATGGGTACATCACATGAATCACTGTGGGTGTGCACCAGATAGTTGGTGACCCAGGAAGGCCACAACTCCGAGGTGCATGTGTACTCTGCTCTAACGCATATCTGTGGGTCTGAGATACATAGGTCTGCTTTTCATGTATGAAAGTTTTCATTCACTTCCTTTTGAACCCTCAGAGTGTCAAAATAGATGACTCAAAGAAGAGAAACTTGAGTGAAGCGGTTCTGTTAAATGAGAAGATGTGAAATTCTGATTCTTGGGGTCACTTTCTACTCTTCCCTGAAATGGTCACTAGTATGAAGGGACTGAATTAGTCCTACCCATTAACTCCTCTGGAAGCAGTAAGCCTCTGTGTCTTTGACACAGGCACAGACTGATGCAGGAGATCTTCATCTCTCGCAGATAGTGCTAGAGTCAGATTTTCATAATAAATCCAGCATTTGACTTCCCTCACTTTTAACAGCAGGAGCTTTGTGGGACTGATGAATACACAAGGGCTTTACAACCCAGGGTAAATTACATCTATTCAAAATACAGGGCAGAATTTCAGAGGTTAAACAGCATAATTCTCCCAGACTCGAAAGAGAGATAAAGTCAGCTTGAGTAAGCTAGGGCATACAAGAGCAAAGATCAAATATACCTCAAAGTAATGCACTCAGCAGGAAGCTCTCATATCCAGCTAGTAGCACTGAAGATACAGATCTCCTCAAGGGATCAACCACTACATATGTTCCCCCACACATACACAGCTAATGAAATCTCACTGCTCCTTTCATTTTCTGCTTCTTTTACTCTACAGCTGCATTTTATGAGTAGTTTTGCCACTTGCAATATATTCGCCCAATTACGACAGAGTCGTTTAGGTCATTGAGTCCAACTATTAATCCAGCACTGCTGAGTCCAGCACTAAACCATGTCCCTCAGCACCCAATCTGTAGGTCATTTAAACCTCTCTGGGAATGAGACTCCACCACTTCCCTGGGTAGCCTGTTCCAGGGCTTGATGACTCTTCCAGGTAAGAAATTTTTTCTGATGTTCAATCTAAACCTCACCTGGTGCAGCTTGAGGCCATTTTGTCTCATCCCATCATTTTTTGCATGGGAGAAGAGACCAAAACTCACCTGGCTCCAATCTCTTTTCAAGGAGTTGTTGAGGGTAAAATGTATCCCCTGAGCCTGCTTTTCTCCAGGCTGAACAACCCCAGTTCCCTCAGCCACTCTTCAGAAGACTTGTGCTTTAAACCCTTTACCAGCTTCATTGCCCAACTCTGGACACACCAATACCTCAATGTCCTTCTTGTAGTGAAGACCCCAAAACTGAACACATTTGAGGTACACCCTGACCAGCGCTGACTACAGAGAGGTGAGCACTGCCCTAGTCTGACTGACCACACTATAGATGATGCTGGCAAGGATGCCTTCTTGACCACCTGGGCACACTGCTAGCTTATATTCAATCACCTGTTGACCAAAGTCATCAGGTCCTCTTTCCCTGGGCAGCTTCCCATCCACTCTTGTCCGAGCCTGTGGAGTTACATGGGGTTGTTGTTACTCAAATGCAAGACGTAGCACTTGGCTTTGTAAAACATCGTACAATTGGCCCTCAGCTTGTACAAATTCCACTGCACAGTCTTCCTGCCTTCAAGCAGATCAACTCTCCTACCCAACCTGGTGTCATCTGCAAACTTACTGAGGGTGCACTCAATGTTGCCCAGCAAAGCCACATGCAGCCAGTTTCTCCAGGAAGATGTGATGGGAGAAGGTGTCAAAGGCTCTACTATAGCATGGCATGTGTACTTCTAAAATCTCTCACAGTTTTCTAAAGGCAGGTCAATTCATACACTTCTCTACTGCCATCAAATATTACTCCCGGTATCTTTGGTATTTACTCATTGTGAACAGACACAATGAGTAAACACCATTTATGCAAAAACCGAAACCAAACCAAAACCAAAAAACAGCCACAAAACATTTTTGTGTTGTGTCAGGAAGCGCCAATGCTACCATGCAACTACGACACTGATGCTGACAGTCTGACTGTGGCCTATTTGAGCAGTTTGATTTGATCTAGCAGACCAGGAAATAATAAGAATCACAGAATGTTAGAGG
>VWYK01030496.1:118230-145044 GCA_013399775.1 Semnornis frantzii | reverse complement strand
AAAGTGGTCTTAAAAAAGAAGCTTCAATGATTTGTCTGTTCCTGTGGTTTCTCTCCTCTCAGAAATTCCAAGTCATAGTGAGAGACAGACTTCCCTGGCTGAACCCACTGCAGTTCTTTCTGTGTGGGCCATGCATAAAAAGAGCCCTTAAGAAAGAAGTAAGATTTATAGTGATTTATTTCCATCAGCTGGACCCCGGGTTCAGTATCACCGGTGACTTGATCAGCACTATTGAAATGCTAATCTCATGCTGTGTGCTGGAGACAGAAGAGCAGCGATCCACCTCCATCAGCGATGTGCCGGTGCGATGTTCTGGCTGGAAGGAAGGGTCGAGGTACCCCCTGCAGGCACCTGGCACATGCTGCACACTGTCAGGGTGGATATGGGCAGGGAGCCAGTAGAATGAGCAACCATGGGACGAGGAGCTGCAATCCTCTTTGGAAAACCATGGAGAGGGGGGGAAGGGAGTTTAGATTTTTTTTCTTTTTCGCCTTTTCACCATAAATATCTCCATAGTGTCCCCTTGCCTCCACATGAATGCTGTCAATAAAGAGCAGCAAACAGAAGAATCTGTCCCAACCACAGATGCAGCTTAAAAGCATGGTTAATAATTGTCTGAGCTCATGAAAAATACTGTGCCCATGCTGCCTGGTGTTCAGAGGTGGCATTGTTGCATGTCCTGTGTAACAGGGACTAAGATCTGCTGGGCAGCATGTGGCACTCTTGATGACAGCCATGCACAGGCTTGTTACTAGATAGAGACTGACAGCCTCATTACTAAAAGCATCTTGCAGTATTACTTGGAAGCGATGCCACCGTCTTCCAGCCTGAAGTGAAGGGTCTCCAGCCCAGGCTGCAGTATAGCAGTGGTGGGGTGGCTGGTCTTTTGTGTCTCATCTGCATTTATTAATTAATTAATTTAACCTCTGCATTTAGGAGGTCGTGGGAGTTACAATCTTGAAGAAGCAAGACCTGTAAGGCGACACAGTGTGTTTATTAGATAAGCTCCTTAGCTGGCACAAGCAGATGAGCTCTGATAAGGCACAGTCCTGGCATCAGCTGGCTTGTTAAATAGCACGGGCTTCCCAGAAGGCCCCTGTTACTGATGGGCTGCTCGTGCTGGAGCTTTGTAGCCGTGCCTTGGCGTTTCTTTGTTACAGGATTGGTTGCCTAATAGCAGTGGTAGTGTTGCTGTTATTCTGAGGACACTCTCCAGGGTCAGCACTCCGTGGTCAGCCTCGATGCTTACTGTAGCAACAAGAAACCACCAACATGCTCCTGTGAAAGTTTAGGAACCTGCTGCCTGCCTGGGGAGAGCAGAACAGAGAGGCTGACACGGTGACACAGATAAGGAACCACACAGACAACAAGGGCTGGCAGTTCACTGCAAGGAGAAGTTCCCTCCCTGCCTGCATTCAGGTGTCTCTTCCCAAGGGAAGCCTGTCAGCCCAAAGGGAACAGAATTGGGAGTGGTTGTTGGCAGTATGGGTACAAGTGCCCACACAAAGAGCATGTTACAGACCCTGACACCCCACACATGCCCTTGGGAATTAAAATCCCCTCCATGACACCACATATGGAGCTAGGAATGTGTCTTGGCCTGCCTGAAGTAAGCTGTTTCAGCTTTGCAGGCACAAGCCTGGCAAAGGAAATTCTGCTTTGCTGTCAAAGGGAACAAATGGCTGAACTGTGTACCGCATCTAGGAGCCAGTCCTAGCTGCATGGATTGCTTTGGAGTCAACATCTGGGGTGGTAACTTTGATCCTGGTGTAACAAGAGATGACTCATGGAATTCCATGCTTGTAGAGGTATAGGAGTGATAACTCACAGAGAGGAATAACAAAATACCTCACAGAGAGGAGTAACATAAAGTTTAAGTTTAAATCCTATACTGCTACCACACAGTTCTCTTTCCCAGTGCAAGATGCGGCATTCGGAGTGCCACATCCAAGCTTTCTGAAGATGCTTGCTGGTGGTGTGCAGCTGCAGACTGTATGTGTGCATCTTCACATGCAAATCATTTCCTTGTGGAGAACCTCACGTTATGCCGGAGCACAGAGCCTCCCTGCACGGAGGATCCTGGACGTGCTGCCAAGCTGCTTCGTGTGCAGGGCAGTGCTGGGTGAGAGCTGACTGCAAGGAACCAGGAGCCAGTAGAGCTGCTTGCGGGTGTTATGTTTAAAAAAACTTCCTTAGAAGAGCTTTATTAACCCAGGTAAGTAGCAGTTGCAGGAACACTTTGTGCTCTGGCACTGAGAGTCAGAAACTTGCATTTTAGTCTCAGGCTCCCTGTACCAGCTTGAAGAGAAAGAGGGTCAGAGTAGAGGAGGATTCTGGGACCTGTGAGGATAATCAACTAATCAGTTTTCCCAAGCAGTAGAGGTTGTAAGTTGCTAGAACCTTCTAGAATATCTGATCTCTTGCCACCTCAGTAGAAACTGGTTTTGTGCAGTTTTCAGAGGCCCCCTGATGCCCAGAGGGATTCCTGCCTCCACAGGATGAAAGCAGCAGCACAGGAGGCAAGAGTTACTCATCGCCCAGATGGCGCGGTCCAGGTGGAAGCGAGGGGTAAAGCTGCCAAGAAAGGATCCCCAGCAGTGCCAGTGCTGCCTTCCCTGCCCCCGATCCCAGATGAAAACTCTGTAAGAGCTCAGTGAGGCATGGGAGGTGAGCCCGGAGAGCAGCGCTGGAAATGGCTGCTCTGGGCGGCCCTGGCAGCGGCCGCGCTTAGAGCCCTGCGAATTGGCGCCAAAAGCTGAGCTCAGGCCTCCGCTCTGGCGCTGCGCCCCCGAGGCGCCCGGGCGCTGCCGCCGGCTCGTTCTCCGTAGCGTGCGCCCGCTCCTTTTCTCGGCCTCTCTAGCCGCAGCCCCGCAGCTCTGCCGACTGGGCGGCAGAGGGTGCTCGGAAACAGGCGGTGGAGCCGGGAACAGATGGAGCGAGCAGGCGAGGGGAGGCAGATCGGCGCTTCCTGCAAGGCAAGCGGGGCCGCGGGGAGAACCTTGCCGCGACCTTTAGCGGTGACAGCTCTGCCACGGCAGGCGCTGCGTGCTGGAGCCAGCGAGCACTGAATATCAGCTAGGAAACGGCTCAGGAGCCCGCCGCTTTGTGCTCCAGCCTGGTCTGCTGGGGAGGCTTTTGACCTTCCAGGGGACAGCAAGGAAATGTGTTTCGCTGACGCCGCGTTGTTGTCTCAGGTGAAGCCTTTAAATGTATAGGTCTGCTCCAGTACTGCAAGCGTGCGGAAATCCGTAGTGTGTATCCCAAAGCCAGAGGCCTGTCATGGACACTGCCATGGTTCACCTCAGTGCCACCTCCCTGTGCTGGGTGAGCAGCAGCTGTTCTCAGCTCCAGAGGATGGCTGCACTTCTGTGGTTCCATGCATGTGCATTTTTGGAAAGCTGTTTGGGGTGGAAGGTCCTCAGGAGAGATGTTCAGATGCAAGTTGTCCATATTTCAGTGTGCTTGCTGAAATAACTCCTCTCCCATGTACCAGTGCTGTAATGTTCTCTCTTGCCTTCAAGTAATTCTCCTTGGGCTTCCTCTTCCCAGTAGATGTAGTGGGCAGAAGGCAGTGTGAAGTCTTTAAACCTCACAGAATAAGCAGAATGCAGGTGTTAGGATGGGGAAAGAAAACAGGTCCAAGAGAAGAATCATAGAGTCATAGAATCAGTCAGAGTTGGAAGGGACCACAAGGATCATCCAGTCCCAACCCCCCTGCCATGGGCAGGGACACCTAACACTAGATAAGGCTGTCCAGAGCCTCATCCAGCCTAGCCGTAAGCACTTCCAGGGATGAAGCTTCCACTACCTCCCTGGGCAACCCATTCCAGGGTCTCACCACCTTGTTAGGAAATGAAGAACTTCTTCCTAACATCCAGTCTGAATCTACCCATTTCTAGCTTTGCTCCATTCTCCCCAGTCCTATCACTACCTGACAGCCTAAAAAGTCCTCGCCAGCTTTCATGTAGGAAAGAAAACACTTTGGTGCAGCTGTAAAGAGCTCATTGATTAGGAATAATTGCAGTGGTCATTTTGAGTGCAGACAAGCAGGTGTTAAGTCTTCCCCATGCTGTCTGTGACCAAGGTGGGACCAGGTGTTTGGAATCTTCTGCTATGCAGGTAGCCCTGGTCTGTGCTGTTACTGGGATTAAACGGCACTGCCAACAGATGGGTCCCAACAGAAACCTGGGCTCTGAGAAGAGCTTTCTCCTTTACCCCACGTGTAAACTGGAGTTTAAATTTCAGTGTTCTTTAGCAACAAGCCTGGCCTTTAGGGTGCAACCCCAGACAAGGGAAAAAAAAGGAAAATATCCATCTACGGCTGTGATTGAATCACAGATCAGAGGGGCACACAAATACACAGTAATTTCCAGTTCATTATCTTGCAGACAGGATGATTAGATCAGAGAGAAGGGTTAAGCTCTAGGTAAGACAAACCTTCCAAGGAAACACCTGAGTGGGATCCATGTTGAAACCTCAGAAGGACCTCAGGAACCTGAAAATACGGTTTGCTTTCAGGAGAATGCTGAAATTAAATTTTTTTCTCTGCTGATACTCTGATACTTCTTCCAATTTGAAGAGAGGTTTCTTTCCTTTGAGATGTAGCTCTTGTCACCTTGTGGGACAAGTGACTCAGTGAAGTGCCTGAGGCTGCAGGAACAGGGCTGATGGTAACTACCCAGCAGCTGAGCCTGGAAACCCGTTTCTGTTCCTGCTTCATCTTAGCTGAAAGGTAAAACTCCTAAGCTTACATTCCACCAAAGTTTCCTTAAAACTGGAGTAGGCTTAAGTGCATGTACATCAGTTCCCAGCTTCACTGAGGAGCAGAAACAGGTAATGTTGCCATAACCTTGTGACATGGGATATGGGGAAGGCCAGACGCCTTTAGTAATGGCTGAAGTGAGGCCTGGGGAGCTTGGTTTCTAGCAAAAGATGTGTTCTGAATTTGAGAGATGTTTTGGCTTCTCAGTTCTTAGGGTACTTGAACCTGGTAGGATGTAAGTTGGGAAGCCAAAAATCAGCCACCATTTCTTGAGAACTGAGCACATTTGTGTGCCTAGGCAAGGAACTTCTCAAAGTCCGAGTTGGAAGTGGAGTCTTTTTCTCTCTAATACCTGTTACAAGGATTTTTGAGGGCCATTTGTACCAGTATATGTAAAAGTGACATTGCAGGAGATGCAACTTTTGCCCTGAGAATGACTCTGGAATTTAAAACTTGTTTACAAATGAGCCTGCTGGTGATGGCTATCCCTCAAAGTTCTGGTGGTGTGCCCTTTTTCCCAGGAGGCTGTGATTGTGTAGAACAGGCAGGAAAACCAGTGCTTGCCTTTCACTTGACGAGGAAGCCTCTGCAAAGAGCTGGACTCGAGGTGCGAAAGGGTTTTGCCGAAGCGGTGGGGCCGTTGTGCCTCTCAGAAGCTGATGTACTTTGTGAGGAGGTGGTTCGCTGGAACCTGCGGTTGCACCGCGCTGCGAGGGGACGCTGGGGCAGGGGCGGTGGTGCTGTGTGTGTGCGCCCCTGCGAGCTGTCACCACTAGATGACACCGCGACGCTGGCAACGAGCTCCGGATGGACCCTAAACCCAAGGGCATCTCGCCTGTTCCGGAGGGTTTGATGCAAACTCAGAACGCGGCCTGGATTTGCAAATCTTTCGGTGAACCGGGGTCGAGTTTCCCCCAAATGCAGGCTGAGGCTTGAACAGAATGGGCTCGGTTCCAGGTGGCAGGGTGCAATTTACGATTTGGGGTGGAAACCATCTGAATATTTGACTTGCAACCAGGCTGATCTTGGCTGTGGTTACACTTGGAGGGCCTGTGTGTATTTGGAAGAAGATCTCAAGCCGAGGTTCGGGGAATATGAGCCTGCCAGAGCCAAAAAAACAGAAGGGGTTTGCACGACCCTGCTGAGAACTGCTGCAAGAAGATTCGTTGCTCTTCGTTGCTCACCCAAGGTCAGCCCAGACACAAACCCAAAGGCAATGTCCAGACCTGGTGGGTGATAGCCCTGCTTCTTTTTAACCTGTTGGTACCACGGGTGGTGGGTAACTAAACCCTTGAGAGGGAGTCAGCGTGGGCCCCTCCCCACCCTGCACCACGCCTAGCTGGACAGCTGGCCCTGTAGCTAGGCTCTGTCTTTGGGAGCATTTTGATTCCTGGCTAACTCATTACCTGCCACCAGGATGTATCTGTTTCTCCTGGAAATGTCTTCCTGGACTCTCTCGAAGCTTCACAGAACCAACTCTACAACTGTTCATCAAGTAGTGGCTGTTGCTTGCTGCTTTTTTCCCTTTTTAGTTATTCCTACTGTGAAAAAGCTTATCTCTGCTGTGATTACCATGTGTGTGCACCTACACTCAAGTCACCCTTCCATTGGTTTTC
This sequence comes from Semnornis frantzii, assembly GCA_013399775.1. Taxonomy (NCBI): domain Eukaryota; kingdom Metazoa; phylum Chordata; class Aves; order Piciformes; family Ramphastidae; genus Semnornis; species Semnornis frantzii. The sequence goes on along the minus strand of VWYK01030496.1, from coordinate 138,666 downwards.
ATCCCTTGCAATGAGGCTTGAAGAGCATTCACATGAAGCATGTTAACAAACCAACCTGCCTGACTTCTCTTCCAAAAGGTAATTCTGTATCCCAAAGTTTGGCAGCTATCATGTAATTATGTGGCTCTGAGGATAGACTCAGGGATTTGATAGTCTGAGAGATGTTTGTACAATGCCCTCTTGCCTCCTTTGAAATTTATATCTTTCCACTGCCACCTCAGCAACAACCCTCACATGCAAGCTACTTAAATATCTGGTAGCAAGGAGTCAGCACAGAGTGAGGGCATTCATCTAATGAGCACATTGTGTGTAAGCTGCCCCCAGACATCTGCTCTCCTTGTGTACCACACCAGTTGTGTCCTAGAGGGGTCCCAGCACTTTGAGAGACAAGTCTTTCTGGTAATGCTGACTCCTCACAGTGCTTGGAGATTTGGGGTTGGTTTTGGCAAACCTGTAGTGCTTGGGGGTGTCCTGAGCTATTCCTATATTGGCATTTCCATAGGATGCTGGCTGAAACAGACTAGTTGCATTGATAGGGCTATCTTATGCTAAGCTGTTGGTGGGGGGGGGTGTAGAAAACTCTTTCAATATAATATCCATAAAAGCTTCATTGCTATTGTAAGGTTAAGGATCACAGAAAAAACACGACAAATGTTTTTATTTATTGGTCGGTTTGTAGACAGAATAGTGGAGTGTTTGCCTGAAACCATTGTAGAATCATGGAATGGTTTGGGCTGGGACTTCCAAAAGTCATCTAGTCCAAGCCCCCTGCAGTCAGCAGAGATATCCTCCACTAGATCAGAACCTTGTTGAGCTTCACCTTGAATATCTTCCTGGGTGATCTGTTGCAGTGGTGCAGAACTTGTTCCTAACATCCAATCTAAATCTGCTCTTCTCTCATTTCAGACCATTGCCTCTCATCCTGTCACTGCAGGCCTTTACAAACAGTCCCTCTGCTGCTTGCTTGTAGCCCCCTCCAGGTACTGGCAGGCTGCTATTAGCTCTCTCTGGAGCCTTCTCTTCTCCAGGCTGAACAACCCCAGCTCCCTCAGCCTGTCCTTGTAGCAGAGGTGTTCCAACCCCCTGATGGTTTTCATGGCCCTCCTCTGGACCTGCTCCATCAGGTCCGTGTCCTTCCCATGCCAAGGGCTCCAGAGCTGCAGGCAGTGCTTTGCTGCAGCTGGGGTTGATACTGCAGGTACTCAGCCATGCTGTGTGCTTGCTGCACTCACCAATGCAGAGAATTCTAAAGGATTCGTTTTACAAAACCTCTATTTGTAGCCCAGCACAGATCTGCAGGATCACCATTCCTGCTTTTAATTAACATCTGAATTAATTCAGCAGTTTACAGCATTTGAGTCTCTAGCTGTCCACAAAACCTTTGGGGCCTTCTTGCAGTACAGGTACACTTATTACCTTGCAGGGCTGCAGCTCTGTAGCTGATGCTAATGAGAGATTGCATATTTTTATTCGCAGTTCAGACCCTTCACACGGTTAAGCATTGTTTGGTAGGAGGGGCAGGACTCCAGGCAGCAGAACTAAGAGGCAACCTCTTTACTTTTTACACTGTGGTAGTTCTGTGCCATGACTGTGTCTGACACCAGGATAGATCAGGGGAAGCAGCAGATCTGGGTAGATAATAGAAGTAGAAGAAATGGTTACTCGTGGCCTAGAATGCCAATAGTAGCGTGGATGTGCTGTCTGTACCAGGCTGTATCTGTCCAAGTCTGGCACAGCAGAAGTGGTGTTCATAGAATCACAGAATGACTCGGGTTGGAAGTGACCTCAGAGATCATCTGCTCCAGCCTCCCCACCATGGGTAAGGATGCCTCTCAACTACATTCAGCTGCTCAAGACCTCATCCAACAGGGCCTTAAACATATCCAGGGAGGAGGCACCTACAGCCTGCCTGGGCAGCCTATTCCAGAGTCTCACCACCCTCAGACTGAAGAATTTTCTAAGCTCCAGTCTAACCCTGCTCTCCCTCAGCTTAAAATCATTCCCCCTTGTCCTATTGCTAGACATTCTCATGAAAATTCCCTCTGCAGTCTTATTCTAGGCTCCCTTCAGCTATTGGAAGGCAGCTTTAAGGTCCTTCTGGAGCCTTCTCTCTCTTCTAGGCTAAGCCACCCCAGCTCCCTCAGCCTGTCCTCCAAGCAGAGGTGCTCCAACCCTTGGATCAGCTTTGCAGCCCTGTCAGAGGGGGAAGGAAGTAGGAGCTCAGTCAGTCTCATGCGATGCCTCTCCTGGCAATGTCAGTAGCTTGCGTCTCGGATAAACCTTCCAAAATTCATGGCTTTTTTGTTTTCCTATTGAAAACCTTTATTGCTTGAAGTTGCTACTTTCTGAGCAGTGTTGTGCTGCAGTTTCCTTCCTGTGTCCAAAGACATAAGATACAGCTATGGCCAGCATTCAGCACTCTGTTGGCTAAGCTTCTGCTATTCAGTATTTTCCTGAAGCCCTGTGTGATCTGCTGTTGTTGCAAAGTGCCAAAATACTGCAGGCACAGCTTCTTTATTTCACCTGCTAAGTACCTCTGGAGCAGATGTGTGAGGGAGTTGAGTGGAGCTGCTATAAGGACCCTCCAGGGCTCTGTGCAGCTCTGACTGTTCAGATTTATTGGGCCATGGTGTCTGTGGATGTTGACACCGTTCTGTAGATGTTTCTTCTTAACCTTTCTTTCTCCCTTGCCATGTGCAGAGGATGGTTGAGAGAATATGGGGAAAAGAGTCATTCCTGTGTTTCATGGGCTGGGCTGGAAGGGAGCTGTAAAGCTCATCCAGTCCAACAACCCCTAAGTCAGCAAGGACATCCTCACCAGTGCTCTGGATGTGGGTTGCCCAGAGCCTTGTTGATCCTCATCTCGAATATATGTAGGGAAGGGGCCTTAACCAACTCTCTGGGCAACCTGTGCCAGTGTTCCACCACCCTCACAGTGGAGAACTTGTTCCTAACATTCAATCTAAATCTGCTCTGCTCTCATTTCAAACCACTGCCCCTGAGCCTATCACTGCAGGCCTTTGGAAACAGTCCCTCTACAGCCTTCTTTTAGGCCCCTTCAGGTACTGGCAGGCTGCTATTAGGTCTCCCTGGAGCCTTCTCTTCCCCAGGCTGAACACTCCCAGCTTCCTCAGCCTGTCCTCATAGCAGAAGTGCTCCAACTCCCTGATCATTTTTGTGTCCCTCCTCTGGACCCTCTCCATCATATCCATGTCCTTCCTGTGTTGAGGGCTCCAGAGCTGGATGCAGTACTCCCAGTGAGGTCTCAACAGAGCAAAGCAAGGGGGCAGGATGCCCTCTCTGGATCTGCTGGCCAAACATCTTTTGCTGTAGCCCAGGCTGCCATTGGCCTTCTGTGCTGAAACTTTCTCACCCCCATGTCTCACAGGACTGGTTTCTATCACTTCCTCCCCCAGTCTGTATTGATAGTGAGGATGGTTCTGGCCCAGGTGCGGAACCCTGCACTTGCTCTTGTTGAACCTCATGAGGTTCACCTAGGCCACCTCTCCAGCTTGTCCAGGTTCTTCTGACATCCTCCAGCGGAGACACTGGAGTGAGTAAAGCCCAAACCTCTGTGCTGTCCTGTCCACTTACAGGAAGCAGCAGTGTTACAGAGGCCTCACCAGCGCTCTGGATGTGGGTTTCTGATTTACCTTCTGACTGACTTATGGGCCTGGACACCTGGAAAGCCAACTAGTACAGAATGCCTGGGAGGTCCAGTGGGACTGTTGGGATGTCACTGCAGGAAGCCTCTCTGGTGCAGATCCCTGCAATGCTCCCATTTGGCTGGGAGTAGGGTATCTGTTGCCTGAGAACTGATAGTCTGTGAGTTAGTGCTTGCTGCCTGTTTGCTTTCTGCATGCTGATATGATAATCATCTTGCATGGATGCAAAAGTCCCACACGTTGCTCATGCAAATAACCAGAATGGTGAGTGGTGCAGTGAGATGCCAAAATGAGCAGCTCTTCCCAGCTGTACCACTTGATGGGCTCTCTTATGTTGGGAACCTGAGCTCTACCCCATTTGCCTGTCTGTAACACAAGGTGATGTGACAAGCTTCACTTTGAGATTGCTCTGTGATCCCTGAACTGAAAGTGGCAAGGACTGGCATTTCACCAGAACTGTCGGGCTCCTGGCATTGCTCCTGGTTGTTGGACCTGCTGAGACCCCACTGTGGAAAGATTTCATCTTCTCCTTTACATCTGGGAAAGCAGAGGCCTAAATAAACTGGATCAGTGTTCCAGACTCTCATGTGCCCAGCTCAAGCCCAGGAGCTGCTGGTGCCCGTCACTGAGAGATTTCAGAGCTGAAAGGCTTAAGCAGGGCACTGAAGCTCTCCCTAAAAGTGAGGGATTATTCAGTGAGACCTCGACCAGTGAGTTGTCAGGAGGTTATGGCAGAGTCAGACAGACTCCCCCCTTCTTTAGGGGATGAGAATGTAATTGCAGGGGATGAAGATGCAGGAAAGGCTTCTTGCTTGGAGTCCTGCCTGTAGAAAAGGAGCTCCACCAAAAGCTGTCACGTACCCGTTTGCTTTTTCTTTCTGTCTCTCTTCCATCTCCCTGCCTGGCCATTTGTGCTGCCTGTTTGTTTGTTGGCTGAGTGCCTGCTGAATTATTTACCAGCCTTACTGAATTAAGCAGCAGCAAAAGCAGGCGAGTGAAGCCCACCTGAGACTCTTCCAGGGAGAGAGGGGGTGGAGAAGTGGGGTTGCATACGGGGGTATCAATACAGAGTTTAATTAAATGTACCAGCCCATTCCAGGCAAAACCGTGTGAGAGGAGAAACTGCTCTCTTGCCCTGGAGGAAGCTGAGCGTGTGGCTGCCGCATCGGCTCAGGTGGCAGTGTGCCCATCTCCAAGCTGAGCAGGGGTCCTGCCGCTGGGATTTGCCTTCAGCCCTTGCCAGTGTCGTGTCAGCAGGCTGGGATGTGGCAGGGCTGTCGAGCAGCCATTTCCCTCCACCACATCATTGGCATTGTTTGTGATAGTTGTTGTGCTGTGTGGGGTTAATTGGGTTAATGAGCACATTGTACATTATTAGAGGCTGAATTGGCAATTATGCTAATTATTGTGTTTCCCAAAGTGCCACAGTTACTGAGGGTGTTTAAAAGGACTGGGGTTTTTGTACCACACACTAAACCAGAGCTGAATATCTGGGCACCAGAAGGACCTCTCTTTTCCAAATGGTGGTACACTGGGTATTTGATGTAAGGAAATGTCTCCTGGCTGGCACAGCCCTGCCAGTAAGGCTGGCACAGTCCTCAGCTCATGCAGCTCCTTCCCTGTCTGTGTGTCTCTGAGATATGAAGTCTTACAGATGAGGGAAATGAGACAGGGATCATTCCATGAAATACCTGGTTGGGTTATCCACTTACTAGAGCATGCATGCTCCATCTGCTTTCTCCAAACCAGTGCTCCCTAGCCTGTGGTGAACATGCTTGTGACTCTGGGACATGCCCTTTATGGCAATTATTCATGCCACAGCACTTGATGGCAATATCTCCCATACTGGTTTTTTTTTGTTCCCCAAAAGAGTTTTTGTCTCATTGGTCTTGGCAGGGAAAATGAGAAGGATGTCTTGCAGCAGGACAAGGGGAAATGGTTTGAAGCTGAGGGAGAGTAGGAACTTAGGAAGAAGTTCTTCAGTACGAGGGTGGTGAGATTCTGGAGCAGGCTGCCCAGGGAGGCTGTGGATGCCTCCTCCCTGTGGGTGTTCAAGACCAGGTTGGATGAGGCCTTGAGCAGCTGAGTCTAGTTAGGAGGTGTACCTGCCTATGGCAAGGAGGTTGGAGTAGATGATCTCTGAGGTCTCTCCCAACCTGAGCTGTTCTAGGATTCTGTGGTGATCTGTCCACAGAGTGACTTCTGAACTTGCAGATGTTTTAGTTGTGCATGTGCAGTAAGGAGCATCTTCGTCTTAGGCCAGCTGGCTGAGAAATGTTTCCTCTCAGCCCTTTCTTCCACATAGGGAAGATGCTGGAGTTCATTAGGAGAGACTTAACCTGCCTGACCACCTGCTTGCCCTGCTCCCGCTGTTTCCCAGATTACTGATGTCTTAAAGCACTGCTTCCCTTCCAGAATGTGACATGTCAGAAGAGGCACCCAACACAGCCTGGTCCTTATTGTCTCTAGCATCAATGTGTCATGGGAGGCAGAGTGTTGTCCCCTTAAGGTGGATACAGAGGGAGCTGGAAATGGTGAGACATGAGAAGAGAACTGTGCTATCAAAAAGCACATTGCCCCCTGAATTTATCATGAACTAACTCTGTGGGACTCTTGCTACATAAATCAACTGATAGCTCACCATGTAAAAGATCATATACAACAATTTGGCATGTCTTTTCCGTTTCTGCTGTATCCCTCTTTCTGGGATTCACTGTGCTCTCAGTGTGATCATGCTCACACTGCTGTGCTGCAGAGATACGTATGTGGCACTTCAATAACCTATGTACTGTCATGTTTTGCATCAACAATGATTTCATATTGCATAAAGCAAAGAGTTTAAATGAGTTGATGACCTTTTCTGGCTTTATTCCACAAGAGGGAGGAGACAAACTCTTCTCAGTTGTGCCCTATGATAGGACAAGGGGCAGTGGGTATAAACCACAGCACAGGAAATTCCATCTCAACATGTGGAAGAGCTTCTTTACTGTAAGGGTCTGTCGTGGAGGCAGGGAATTAATGTGGCCGAGTCAGGAATTATAAAAAATATTTTATTTCTCTGAAAACTCCAGCCCCAAGCTACAGACAGAACTAGTGTGGGTTTGTTTACAGCCTCTAATTCAGTTGGGAATTCTTCAAAAGAGGTTATGGGCAAATTTAGAGAGTTAGGAAGTCAGGAAATGGAAAAGGCTAAGCTACAAACACATCTTTACCTCACTATTAGTGAGGCTGAGTGGAGAGTCCAAGGGAGCAGCAGGCTTTGCTCACAGAGGTGAGAGAGGCATTCAGCAATGATGCCCTGCTGGGTTTCTCTGTGGCTCGGCTGCCTTCTGGCGCTGCGAGCAGTATTCAATCGTGGATCCATACATCAGAAGTCCAAGGTGGGTGGAAAAGCTGCCAAAGTCAGAAGTGTCTGAAGCACTTCTCCCACAAGTGGGATGATTGCTGAACAATGCTGCCTCAGCAGCGGCAGGGGAGAGCCAAACTATTAGTGTCTTACCAGCCATGATAGCAGCCAGGAAGTCAGCTGTAGTATGCTCTGAGAGCAGCTGGGTCCAGGTGCCACCAGGACCCCAGGACTTGGCCAAGCCTGCAAATTTGCACAGAATGGTGCAGAAGTGGGGAGAGGTATCCAAAGCAGAGAGCCCTGTAAAAGGTAAGAGCTGTCCAAAAGTGGGTATGACCCAAAACGAGAGCTCTGTCAGGGCAGGGACTCTGCCAAGGTGGGCACCTGTCCTGTTGGGAACTCTGTCAGGGCAGGGACTCTGCCAAGGTGGGCACCTGTCCTGTCGGGAGCCCTATCAGGACAGGCACCTTGCGCCTTTTCTCCTTGCTCTATTTATCCTTTTCTAGACAAAGTGTCTGTTTGCCATTTTATACTGGGTGCAAAATCCCAGCCAACCATCAGCCCGATTCCCAGTGTGGGCTTCCACATGGGTCAGTACACGTGTGGAGAAAGACATCTTTTTCCCCTCCCCTTCAAGCCCAGGGATGTCTGGGGTGGGGGGAAGCAGTTCTTCGCACTTTATTCTCCTCCCCGTTAAAACCTCGGAGATGGAGAAGGGGGTAGAGGGAAGGAATTTGGATTGCTCTACAACAGGGTCATGGAGCACTGGCACAGGCTGCCCAGAGAGGTTGTGAAGTTTCCTTCTCTGAAGCCTTTCCAGCCCTGTCTTTCTTGTGCAACCTGCACTAGATTCTACAGTCCTGCTGTGGCAGGACTTGATCTGTGGAAGTTCCTTTGAACCCCTGACATCCTGTGATCCTGTGAAGTCCTTACACTTTGCACTTGCTGTGAGAACTGAGGCATGAGATCTGAAACGGCTGCTGTTGTGAGCAAGTGTGTCACATCCTGAGGCTCTGCAGCAAGGTTTGAGTCAATTCTAACCTATCCTTGAGTCTACAACTAACCTAATGTATTTCTTTAATAAGACAGCTTAACTGTCTTGGATCATCATCACACGTCTAACTAGATTTCAGCAAAGCACTTTAGAAGGTGTCTCATGGGAATATTTTACTATTGGAGAAGATGGGGATTAGCACATGACTTGTTCGGTAGGAGAAGGGCTAAGGATGGGAGACTGCACAGGAAGGAAAGTCATAAAGGTGGAATTCTGCCAGCACACGGCTGAGGCATTTATGAATGCTAATTGTGCCACTTACGGAGAGCTGCACTGGGCAACGTGAGGATTCTGCAGAAGCATTTGCATGCACAATTGTATGGCAGGAGCTGAGGGCCTCTCTGCCTTTGTACCCAATCCAAGTGATACTTGTCTGCCCTGGTCCCTGCAAGAGGAAATGACCCTTTCTGCTCCTGCAGAGATTTACCACTCTCTGCTCGCTGGCTGTACTTAGGAGCTGGTGTAAAAGCAAATACCTACAGGATGCCTATGTCAGCAAAATTTCTTGATTACTCAAGTTAGGCCAGGGGAGGCTTTTCTATCAAAGGCAGGACTGTAAGTCTGCATCTGTTTTCCTCAGGCAAGGCCAGAATTTCCCCTTAAGTCTGCTCCTGTCCAAATGTCTGAGCTTGGAAGAAGGGGATAGTCCTACCTAGAGTGTCAAAGGAGAGGCAACATTCCTGGCCAATTCCAGTGTCAAAGGGAGATCTTCTTTCTGTGGCACTTAAAACCAAGCAGCTGGCCGTATGTGGGCATCAGGGTCATCCTGCCTTGGGCTTGTAATACTCAGTGCAGCTGCCATTGCTGGCAAAGTGAAGTAATTTTCCTGCTTGGAGGATTCAGCAGGGAGATGATGGAAGAGATGCACCTCAGGGAGCAGCTACTTGGGTGGAATATCTGAGGGAGCTCCAGATAGTACAAGAGGTAGAGATTCAGAGATGTGAATGGAGAAGAGATCATATGGGACTGGAAGAGAGGAAGGAAAGTGTTCAGAATAAAATGAAAACGTGGAACATCATGAGGGGGTACAGATAAGGACTTACTTTGGCAGCAATCTGGAGAGGATGGTTTTCTTCACTTTTTCTTTCTCAGCCTTTACCTATTCTCATCTTTCCCACACCATAACTAGGTTCCTCCATGGCAAGTCAGTCCCTGTGTGTTCTGCACTGCTCAGCTCTCAGCACCAGACTGATCTGTGCTGTTTCTTTTTATTGAGATGCCCTTCTCAGTTTTACATTTTTCCCTGTGGGAATTTGCTACCAAGGACAATCCTTTGGATCTGTCCCAGGGGGTGACACTTTAACAGGGAGAAGGGAAGGGAGCCATCCTTACCCAACACTTTGGAGCCGTTTCCTCTCCCACTCATGGATGTTTGCTAAAGAGCTGTTTTGCTTTAACTGTAGCTTATTGGATCATGTGATTATGGCATTTGAATTCTTTATTAGATCTTTTCTACCTTGGTCCCTGGGGCTGAGGGGGACTTGTTTTCTGGCCTTTGATGTGCCTGAAAAGTCAGGCTATTTGTATCACTGCTCCTTTGCTCTGGTTCTTTGACTCTTCTGGGGAGCACTCTGACGTGCAGAGCTCAGCTTTGTGTGTGTCTGCTGCATGGGATGTCTTCGTGGTTGGCTTTTTGTATGAGGCACATGTCGCCCCTCCTGCTCCCTTCTCTGGAAGTTGTCATGAAAGCAGGTTATTGCTGACCACTTCTTTGGGAAAGTTTTTTTTTTCTGAGAGCTGTTCAGAACAGGCAGTGTTTTATGAGAGACATAGTGCCTTTGCTTGGGGGGGATCGGTGGCATTGCAGCAGTGCTCCCACTTCTCCTCACTGCCTTTCTTCTGTGCCCAGAAAAAAATCTTCTTGCTTAGTTCACTTATTGAAAGAATATTCCTCATGTTCTGCTGTATCTGCTGTTTCCTGATGATTTTGGCTGAGGTGCCAGGAGAGGAGGAGAACTCCTAACCCTGTAGTGGGAATTGAGAAGCTTCTACTCCGGTGCTTCACCACAAAGCAGCACCCTGTGAGCAGAATATCAGAGAAGGGAAATTTGCTTAGCCTGCAAGAAAAGGTCAGGCCCAGCCCTGTAAACCCTGCCAAGAAGGGTCAGTGTGGTGAACCAACTTACGCTTCATTTGTCACCTGTCAGCGCCCAGCGCGATGCACTTAATAGCACAGCAGTGGAAAGGACAAAGGGGATTTCTGCTGGGCAGTTGTGAGGTAAGCCATAATTAACTGGAATGCTGAAGGGAAAGCTCCATCTTGGAGCCGCTGAGTTTCTCTTGTGAGCTCAGATGTTTCCACACAGGCTCCTAATGCCTCCTGTACGCCCTAACATCTATCTAGGATTGTGTTCTCCACAGGATATGATATCAGGAAGTGGGACCAAACGAAAGGCTGACCCAGCCTTTGTGGACACAGGCAGTGAATGCAGGATGAAGATCCCTGGAGCTGTGTTCCTGCTAGTGCAGTGCATGGGCTCAGTCTGCGGTGCTGACTGAGGGAGCAAAGAGGTCTCTCATGCTTGTGTTAATTCTGGAATTAATCTCTCCACCCAGCATGGGTGAAAAAGGGGCTCACTGGCCCTGAGGAGAACAGCAGTGTCCACTAATGGTACCCCCAGCAGCACAAAACAAGGAGGTTCCATCACCACCCTGCCCTTTCTTTGCCTATAGGATTAATTGATGCCCATATCTGTAGTGGCTGGTTGTGTACAACCTCTCCTGCATGAAAAGTTACTGCCACATCCCTGCTTTTCCCAACACTGAGAACATGCAAGAAAACATCTTCCTTTTGTCCCTGAGTAGTGTCCAGCCAGTGCCATGTCCCTGTATATTGTACCCACATGTACCCCCTGGCACAGGCTGCTACAATGTGGAAGCACACACTAGTTGTGAACAAGCAATCTGGTGACCTCTTTTTTTCTCCCAAGGTATAGTTTGGAAATAACTTTGCAAGGGTGGCCAGTGCCCAAGCAGTGGTTTGGTTCCCACATCCTGCTCTTCCACGTGAGAGCTGCTCTTGTTTTGCATGGCAACAACTGGCAGAGCAGGCTGTGAAGGCTGAGCCTGCATTTTCTATCTGACAACCACCCCCCCCCCCCCCCACCCCTCCCCCGACTTCTAGGTTGAGTAGGCCTGAACGATTTTTAAGGGAAACCTTTCAAGTGTTGTTAGCAAAAAAGTCATAATGGCAGCCTCAACTGCTGAAAAACATCTGCAAACGCTTGGAACAGGTAACAGTCTGTCGAGGGCACAGTTGTATTGGGCTGCACACAGCTCTTGAGGATTACAGTCCCTAGGTGGTAGGGTTAGCACAACCTCTGCTTTGGCTCGGAACCATGTTGTGTTCAGGAAACATTGGTAAATCATGGCAGCTTCCAGCTCCTATGGAGTGTCAGGGTGCAGGATACCAACTGAAAAGGTCATTTACCTGGTAATGGAATTTTCTTTGTGAATTTGCTCATGATTGTAAAGCTGTTGGGTTTCTGTGCCACTTTGAAGGGCGGGGAATGAACTTTTCTGGTTGTCATAGGCTGTCTTCTAAACAGCTGCCTGCACTTGGTAAGTGTGGTCACTCTTTGTGGTGAAATGACTAATGTTTTACATTCCCTAACCTTGAAAATAGTTATGGTGCAGATTTTCCTGGGATTAGTTTTTTTCTCTTTCTGTAAAGGCTTAGGCAAGTGGCTTTCTGCTGATGCAGGCAATCATGGAGAGTATCGTTGGAGCTTTTTATTCACAGAGATTATAGTGAGAGCACAGCAGTGACAAGGAGTGGTTCCCATAGTCAAATAAATACATTTCTTTTGCTACATTTGCTCTGAGGAGTGTGTGTGTGGTCAGGATGTTATGATTTTTATGTTCCTGCACTTTTGGCTGGATATCTGTGTGGTGGTAAGGAGAACATAAGGTAGGAGGACCACACCATGTTGTAAACAGAGCAAAAAAAGGAAATAGTATTGTGATCTGTGTCCCCTCTACCTTCCACCTCAGGATTAACACTGTCTCCACATTTTTTATTTTTTTTAATTGTAATGTCAAGTGAATTAGATTTAGAGATCTGCTTATTTTCTGGTGGTTATGAAGCCATTAAACACTGCAGTTGCCCATATATGATGCTGTTGCTTCTGATGTCAGGAAAGCCACAGGTCATCTCTTTTTTTCCAGTCTCCTAACACAACACACTTCTCACTTGAAGCAGGCATGCTCAGAGCATGGAGCACCTCTCAAGTGCAGAAAAAGAAAGCAGAGGTTTAGTGTTCCAACCATCACTCACAGTGTCCTCTGGACCTGTGTGGTGCTGTTTGGCAGAGAAGTCCAAACTGCTACTAGATAAGATGTCCACTAGAAAGGCTCTGGTTTTATAGGCCTCTCATTTTATCAGGTACACTTTATGCAGAGTAAATAATGTCAAAATACCTTGTTGGAAGGACCATGCCAGAAGTTCTGCCTCTGCACAGTAATCTGTGTGTTGGAGACACTATTACAGAGTCAGGGTTTACCAAGAAGGCTTTTCAATGTTTGCAAAGAAGAGAGGGCTTGGATTTTTAAGCTTAGATAAAGGAGAGAATTCACTTTAAATATTTTCTTCCAGTTTCAAATCTGATTTAAAACTATCTCAGCAGCAAATATTCTTCCTCTTCCTCACTATATCCTTTTAAAAATTCACTGTAAGTACATGGTAATACTTTAAGCAACTGCTTTGTGTTTCACTGTATTGATCATCCAGGACTAAGCTATGTGAAGGCTTCTCTGTGGGATGGCCTCAATTTAAGCATTCTTGGACTGGACCAAGGAGGCAAGTGCCTAGCAGCAAAACAGGGGAGCTTGGTCTGTACCCCACTTCCACACCTGCATAAATTGTATCGGTAAGGAGGAAGGCTCTTTGTCAAAAGCACTGCAACAGCCTTAGGCTATATGAAATTATGCAGAGATGAGGGCATATTAACAACTGCAGATGTTAATTCATTAACGTTATCCTCCTTCCCTGAAGAAGACACTCGCATCACCCACAGGAGAGCTCCTCGATTCCGCTGAGCTACTAAAAGATGTTACCTCACCAACCGACGTGACTCTCATCAGCGGAAGAGCCCCAGGAAAAGCTGAGTGTGTCTTAAGCAGTTTCAGTTGTTTGCCGCAGCAAACCTGTTGGCTCTGCCTGAAGAAAATTAGAGTGCCCACAGAAAACCTTCCTTTGGCCAATCGATGGAAGCGAAACCAGAAGAGGCGGGAGGAGGGATTAAGGGGGCGGCTGGGGGAGGCAAGCAGTGGTTTTGGGCGACAAGGATTGGCCACGTCCTCAAACAGCTTTGTACCACTGCAGCAATGGCAGAAAACTGTGTAGACACATCTTTTGTTACTGCTTACAAAGGAAAGTTTCCACGAATCTTAAATGGCTTCTTCAGGGTTGTTTAGTCTGGAGAAGACTAAGGGGGGAATCTTATTGTTCTCTACAACTTCTTGAAAGGAGGTCGGAGTGAGGCTTGTATTGGTCTCTTCTCACAGGTAATCAGCGATAGGATGAAAGGAAATGGTTGGACTCGACGATCTTAAGAGTTTTCCAGCCTTAGTGATTCTATGACTCTATGATTTACCTGTCATAAAGAAGCAAAATAGAGTAGGTACCACTTTTATATATCTTCTAAGGTGCATGCCCAAAGTTATGTGAAGCTGGTGACGGTGACAGACCTAAAAACATAATAGAGGAATCTTGGATTATTAGCTATCTTCACTAACGATTAGATGATGCTTCCTCCAGATGTTTCCTAAGGAAGGCTATAAAAAGTTCTTGATGTTGCTGTTGCAATTCCTCATTTCCAAAGGGTTGCCTGCCTTTATGTTTTTAATATCACTGCTTTGAAGCACCATGGCTAGAAGTGACAGCGCCAGAAATAATAATAACAATAATAATCTGCATAGCACAACAGGCGTTTTACCAGCATGTAGGAAGACAAAGGTCTCTGTGTGTTTCCTATTAACACCTTGGAAAAGTCTTATTGAGTCTATCTGGAATGCATAGGTGGGAACCTTAACCCCTTATATGCTGAGGAGAAAATTGTATGGAGACCTGAAAGCTGAATTAAATGAATAAAAGGGCACATGAGCTTCATTCCTTTGGCAGTGGGAGGTCTTTCTGGACCATATGCCTTGACAGCCTTCTTCAGGCTTATGTATTTAATATCCATGTGACACCAGAGTAGTTAATTTAGAGGTATTTTTCCAATTTCTTCAGTCGTATTTAGTTATTCTTTACAGTAGACAGAGGAAAGGCAAAAGCTAACCCAAATCTTTAAATTCTTTGTACCCCTGCAAATTTCATTCTTCTTTCTGCCATGGCCCACGTTCAAAACCCAAACAATAAAATGTACAACTGTGACATAGGGGAGTTGTCCAAAAAGGACAATGCCTAAAGGTTTATGATTAGGTTTTATATTCCCTCTGTCTACAGAGCAGCACTTCCTGAATGTTTCTGTGGTGGGAAAAGCATCCCAGCCATTTCCCCTTGTGGATGATGGTGTAATTAGAGCTGTAAAGAAAGAACTCATGACACTAAAAGGCTGTAAGTGCTGCAGATTTAGGACAACAGGTTTCTATGGAAACTGAAGTGAAAATAGGACCTGAAATGAGTGAATAACAATAATATAGAGTTCTCAGTTTGGATCAGCCTGTAAGTTGCACTAAAATACAGCCTGTCTTTCTGGTAGTCATTTTCATAACCTTTTCCATGGTGCTCTCAATGAAAACTTGGCCCCTCAACTCTTAATATCTATACAGAAACTTTTTTTTTTTTTTCTTAAACAAGAAAGATGAGGAATTCCCCATGGATGCCATGCGCCCATTTATTGAAGATAGAAAACTAATTTGAGCTTAATATAGGGAAATCTGCATGACAATAAGTTCAGCATCCATTGTCATCACCAGGTGTGTTGGATTCTCTGGTAGTAGCTGAAAATTTTCCTGCATCATCTGGAATATGAAATCTTCTTTTATCTTGCTGTGGTGATAGTGCACCAGAAAGGTGGGACAATGCCAGTGATACCTTTGTGATGCCTCTGTGTAATTCTCTGTGTGCTGTACTTGCTGGTTCTCTATAGTGAATTGTCTCCTGAAATCCTCCTGGGATGTTTTGCAGCCTGATACTGATTCTCGCGTCTGCAGTGCAAGATCCACTCCTTTGGCTCTCCAGTTTCTGAGGAAACTGGGAGCAGTCCCTTACTGTTAGGAAACCTTTCCAGGATTTTCAGTAGAATAAGGTGCCTTGCACTGGCTTTGCCATGCTTCAAGCAACATCTGAAAATGCCACTGCTAGAAATGCACAAGTAAAGAACAAAAGGGGACTTGGCATCTTTGTGCTGTGATATTTTATTTTTTCTTGATAACCATTTAACAACAGTGGAAGAAATTAAACTACAGCAGGGGAAAGACTGACCTGCTAGTGACAGAAATACCCACATGGTCTTACTTGTTTCTGCAGAAACAGCTCTGCAAACTTCCTAGTAATAAATAGACTAACTCAGGGATATTTAGGAGAAAACCATTGTAGATTTCAGACTTCTGTACAACTAACCTGTGTAGGCTGATTATGTAGAAATATATAGGTGAAATTCTTACTAAAACCAGTGGCAACCGAACCAGGACACATCTGTGCAGTAATTGACCCTAAGAGCCTATCATCCCCCTGGCACTCTGAATGGTTCACCTTCTCTGCAGCCTGAGACATGAATTAATTTTGCAAGCAGTGGGCTAAAAGTCACATAAGCTACAATTTAACTCTTTGCAAACCACCCCAGAAGAAGAGGCAGCCTCACGGTGTGCTTGGGTCTCTTTCTCTTCCTGCCTTGGTGCAAAATCCCTGTACCAAATAGGAACCGCTTAAGGACTGGTGACAGACCAGTTTGGGTCTGAGTCAAGATCCTGGTTTGTGGGAGCAGGGTACGCAGAAACGCTGTGTCCAAATGCCAGTGGTTTGGGGCTGAAGCTTGTGTCCTACCATTTGAATTGTAGTGAAAGAATACAGGCTTCCCTGACTGCCCAACTTTACGTTGCCCTAAATGAGAGAGAAGCTGCATCTGTGATTGTCTCCAGAATCCCTCATTGCATGGCAAGCCAGGCAGATTCGTGATTCTGGCTGCTCTGCTTGTGCAGGCTCAGGGCATCATCCAGATGCTGACACGCTGGCTCCAGACAGCCTCCCCACAGAATAGATGCTGTTAAATTCTTGATCTGATTGGCAGCCCTGGGAATTCAATTCAGGTCCCTGGGGAGAGGCAAGAGAGCATTTCTTTTCTCTGTGGCTATTGTCATGAAAATTAATAAATCCTTCTTCCCTCCTCATCCCCAGGTTGTCACCAGCCTGGATTCGTTCTGTGAATATTTTTCATATTCTTTCTATAGTTGCAGCTTTAGGAAGGGTTTGTCTGACGCCCTGTCCGAGTTCAAACCGAAGCCAAGCAAGCTGGTCGTTGTGAATCATGAAGGGGAGACAAGCGACCTGGCTGAAGCCTCTCCAGCCTGCTCTGTAACTGCCTGGTGTCGCCGTTGTGCTGCCTGGTGGCTCCTCAGGGCTGGTGGGAGCAAAGCTGGTCACTGTCTGTTTCCTTTCGCATATCTCATCAGCGTCCTCTTCTCATTAGGTGCTACCTGATGATTTGGCCGTGGATTTACCCATTCTTTTAGGTAAATATAAGTTATTCAGTGCTGGGTTGGAGCCCAGCAGGCTCCCCTTGTCTGCCTTCTATTCATCTGTGTGACATCTAACATGGGATATTAGCTCACGGCGCGGAGCAGCGAGGAGAGGCGAGCCTCCGCGCTGCAGCCCAGCGTAGGTCAGGCACAAATGAATTGAAGGTGAACAGCAGCTGGGACCCAGCGCAGGGGCTGGGCGGCAGCACTCAGCCATCCCCGAGTGCCTTGGGGATGCTGCACTGCAGACGGGCAGCCAGCCCGCAGTGTCAGAGCGGAGACCGCAGGGACCAGCCCTAACATGCCTGGTGGAGCCTTTGTTTCAACGGAGCATTTAAGCACAGTTAAACTTCAGCCTAATGGAAGAGTTTGCGGGGGAGAAATGGATAAACGGATATTTGTTTTACTCACGGAGACTTTCTGCGTTCTCTATTCCTCTTTGAAGGGAAAAAGATGCAAATACAAATTGAGCTTTTGGGGAAGAAACTTTACAGTTTCGAAAACTCTTTATATATATCTGGTTTATGGTTAGTGAAATAAAATATTTTAATGGCAACTAACACCCTCCCCAGAATTTCCATTAGAAAAGCAACCAGTATGTCCCAGTCAGCTTTATTTGTATGTTTAAAACCAGTTGCATGCTGAAGCATCTTGCTGAATCAGAACTTGAAAGACAAACCTTTTCTTATTCTAACTACAATACTCATTTAAACATATGTAGGACATTAACTATAACAGTTATATGCTTTCCCTTTTATTTCATAATTATAGACCTTTAAAACCCTTTTTTTTCCCCCAAAGATGTATGTCATTATTATATAGATTGGAATTTTTACCTTTAAGTGTAAGGCATTAGCATTAAGATTTACATACATTAATGCTAATCAGGGCCATAGAAAGAGAAGCATAATTCCACTAAACTACTCAGAATTAGGGCTGCAGTGTCAGAGGTTGTGCTGAAAAATACAGATGTTGACACCAGCTGTGTTCCCCAAATCCTTGCACAACTGCAAAACTGGTATTTCTCCTGGTCATCGTCCTCCCAGGCTGGCCAGAAGTGCTGACACGCAGGCTGCTGCTGCTGCACTGTGCTGTTAACACCTCACTGAGCTGAATGAGGAACTCACACCTCTTTTTAAGGCAATTGATTTAGTGATTTATAATCCACGGGCTGCAGGCTCCCAGAGGCTTTTTTGAGAGTGCTGTAGGAAAGTGAGCCTGTTGTCAGTGTGCTTAGATTTGCTACACACAGCCTAGGATGGTCACTGGGAAACTTTTAGGATCTGCAACCTGGAAGAGGTTGATGTCTGTTTATTGTGACTGTCAGTGGTCTCAGCAGCCAGAGCTGCTGATGGTTAAGATCTGGACATTCCCTCTCCAGCCTTCACCTGGGGCTCTGGGTCCATCCACAGTTTGTGTTCACTGCAATACAAGAGAGATGTGGAGGTGCTGGAGCAGGTCCAGAGGATGGCAACAAAGCTGGTGAAGGGCCTAGAGAATAAATCTTACAAGGGGCGTCTGAGGGAGCTGGAGATGGTTAGTTTGAAAATGAGGAGGCTGAGGGGAGACCTTATTGCTGTCTACAACTACCTGAAGGGACATTGTGGAGAGGCTGCTGGGCTATTCTCACAGGTAACTGGAGACGGAACAAGGGGGAATGGCCTCAAGCTGAGTCTGGGGAGGTTTAGTTTGGGCACTAGGAAAAAAAATTCACAGAGTGGTCAGCCACTGGAATGAGCTGCCCAGGGAGGTGGTGGAGACCCACCCTGGATGTGTTTAAGGGTCATTTGGATGTGGCACTTAGGGATATGGTTTAAGGTGAAGCTTGTTGAGTAGGGTTCTAGGTTGGACTTGGTGATCCTGAGGGGCTTTGCCAACCTGGATGTTTCTGTGATTCTGTGAAAAGCATTATACAAAGAGAAATTGTTCAGGGAGAATAAACATCAGGCACATCTTCCAGACAAAAGGACAGATTATTTAGGTGGGAGGGAGGGTTAATAATGGAGAGTTATTCTAGAAGCATGTGAAATGAGGACTAATACAATGATGGTAAGGAACTCTCCTTTCTGTGTTTTACAATAGAAGAGGAAGAAAATGTTGGGTAACTTTGAAAGGCAGTATTTTTAAAACACCTAAGGAAGACATTCTGTCATTGTGCCCAAAGGTGGCGTGGGGCCAGGAGTTCAGCAGGGTCCAAAGAACTAAAAAGGAGGATTTTCCAAGGCAGAGAAACCAAGCTGGGCATCAAACTCCCTGTGGAAATTAATTGAATGCTGAACCTGCATTTGTGATCTTGGGACTCACTCATTGTCCCTAAATGATGAGAACCTCAGCAGCTGAATTAGAAAGGATAAAGTGAAACGAAGTGGTAGAGCTTCAAGAACCCTATATATTGAGACATAAACCTCTGAGTTGTGTCTACTAGGAAGGAGCTTTCCGTCTGGGCAGATCATTCTGTAATTTGTCTGCTCTCAAGCTCCCACCATTTACATCTTTGCAAGGGATCATGTAACAAAAAAGAACACAAGCATAAAAATTCCAGTTTATGAAGCACTGAAATCCCAGAATGCATGAAATCCTGAGCCTCTGATCAGAGCTTCAGTGCCTCTGAAGCAGGGTGGAGGTGTCTCTGTCCAGGCGAATCAAGCTGTGTTGCTCTGGCTGCCTGCCTGCGCCCATCCCACCTGGCGCTTGCCTGGCTTGAAGTTGTAGTGGGGAGGAAAGCTGAGTGTGCTTGAAGGAGAAACTCTTTTTCTGAACTTGTTTGGTTGTTGGTGTTAATTTATCACATTTCTGATAAATACTTGAGTGTCTGGAAGCTTTTCTTCTCCAACAGTCACTGTAACACATCTGAGCTGGCCCAGAGCACCAGCACATGCATCTCTGTCTCTTTCAAAGGACAGGCCTCTCAGATACCTGCTTAATGAACGTATTCTTATTTAGGAAGTAATTAATTTATGATGAGGGAGAGCTGAAAAGGAGTCAGTTACAACGAGGAGGCACTGCAACCTTTAGTTACAGCATTTGTGTCTGTAGATAAACAGCCATGCTATAATAATATTGTTCTGTCACTCTGTGTAGCATGAGGAGGGCACACACCCATGGAAGAGAACCTTGCTATTGTCTCTGAAATCTGCCTTTGTGCTATTTTAAGATGGCATCAATTTTGAATAGTGATAGCAGCAAGCTTGCAGTGGTTTATAAACCTTTAACTCAGCAGTGGTCTGGGATGGAAAAAGAGCCCACCTACCTGCACAGAGCATCTGCCTGCATCCTGCTTGCAGTTCAAATGCTGGAAAAGCAGGGCTTGTTTGGCCAGATTAATATGTAAAAGCTAAGCTATGTCCAATTGTCAGACATCTGAGGCAATTGCAGTGTCAGTCTTTTGGGATTATGATTTGCACCATGTATGCCTTTTAAAGTGTGCTCTGATTGAACTTGTGCTGCTGCCATCTTTGCACTGGTAAGGGCACAGCTATCACCCGCAGGCATCTAGAGTACAGCTTAGTGCCTTTATTAGCATGGACTTTTTTTTTCCATTATGGCTTTGCTTTACAATCTTTTCCTTCTTAGTCACACTGAAAGAAAGAAAAAGAAAAAAAAAAACAAAACCCAACAAACCCACGAACCAAACCAAAACTCTAGAAATGTTGACATTTTTGTGGGTTTGGTTTTTTTTTTTGGTTTTT